>JAODAL010005875.1:0-139122 GCA_025379985.1 Phyllomedusa bahiana | reverse complement strand
CCATCAAACTTATTTTCACTCACCTGGCAAACTGAGCATAAATCACACTCTAAGACAGTCCAGGCACCCCACTACCTTTCTCAAAAGAAATCTAAATAGTAGGGAAGGCCTCCAATACCTCCAATACCTCCAGACACCACTTAACGGAACTCACAGGGTTAAAATACCAATGCACTGCCCTCAAGCAGTCACAGAGTTAAAACACTCTGATCAAGACTGTGGATTCTTAGAGCATACAAGAACCAGAATTATTAAAGTTGTAAGCTTTAATAGAAACAAAGAACAGTGCTTATTTAAAGTACCAAAAGAAAGGTACAATAATGTAACATACATACATGCAATTACAGTCAGAAAATAAAAAGGGAGAAAATCTTAGAAAATACCTGACACTTCTCAGTTCCTGGGATAAGGAAGAAAGTGGAACATGGCTCAGCTGATGGTTGTTCCCATGCTGTGAACACCGATTTCCTCTGGAAATCATAGTTTATAACCTGCCCAGTTGGTTCAAGTTTCAGCCCTGCCCATCAGCTCATTAGGGAGATTTGTTGTCCCTGACTGGCTGATGAGATAATTAAAGGGGAAGCACAATTCATATCTAATTAGTGTGTCCCCTAACTGACTCATTATAAGTAGGTAGGGGGTGTCAAATGGAGGTGGACAGATCCTTATTATCCATCCTTTTGAAGTAGAGAACGTTGAAGATAACTTGTTGGAGAAAATCTGTTCTCCCCCAATAAAAAGGTTTCGGGACTTTTGTGCTTTATGAAACGAACATGAGAAAAAAAAAATAGTCTGAAGCGGAAAGGGGGTTTAAGATCAGTTTTAAGATTTTCTGTGCTTTTTATTCAGATACTCAACATTAAATCATATGACCCTATATATTACACAGCTCAGCTTCTCTCCTCTATCATATAACCCTATATATCACAGAGCTCAGCTTCTCTCCTCTATCATATAACCCTATATATCACAGAGCTCAGCTTCTCTCCTCTATCATATAACCCTATATATCACAGAGCCCAGCTTCTCTCCTCTATCATATAACCCTATATATCACAGAGCTCAGCTTCTCTCCTCTATCATATAACCCTATATATCACAGAGCTCAGCTCCTCTCCCTCTATCATATAACCCTATATATCACAGAGCTCAGCTTCTCTCCTCTATCATATAACACTATATATCACAGAGCTCAACTTCTCTCCTCTATCATATAACCCTATATATCACAGAGCTCAGCTTCTCTCTCTATCATATAACCCTATATATTACAGAGGTCAGCTTCTCTCCTCTATCATATAACCCTATATATCATAGAGCTCAGCTTTTATCCTCTATCATGGAATCCTATATATCATAAAGCTCAGCTTCTCTCCTCCATCACATAACCCTATATATCACAGAGATCGGCTTCTGTCCTTTATCATATAACCCTATATATCACAGAGCTCAGCTTCTCTCTTCTATCATATAACCCTATATATCACAGAGCTCAGCTTCTCTCTTCTATCATATAACCCTATATATCACAGAGCTCAGCTCTCTCTCATCTATCCTATAACCCTATATATCACAGAGCTCAGCTTCTCTCCTCTATCATATAAACCTATATATCACAGAGCTCAGCTTCTCTCCTCTATCATATAACCCTATATATCACAGAGCTCAGCTTCTCTATCATATAACCCTATATATCACAAATCTCAGCTTTTCTCTGCAATCTTTTATTTATATATATCACAATGTTCAGCTTCTCTCATTTATCATATAACACTATATCACAGCACTTAGCCTCTCTCCTCTATCATGTAACCCTACATTTCACACAGCTCAGTTCCACTCCACTATCATATAACCCTATATATTTACATAGTTTGTAAGGCTGAAAAAAGACAGATATCCATCCAGTTCAGCCCACTGTGCTACAGTGTTGATCCAGAGGATCTTGGGTATAAATAGATCTTGGGAGAGATCTCTATATTGACCTTTAATTTATTTATACATATTTATTATGTCCCACCCCTCCGAAGCCATATTTTCTCTAAACGAAATTACCCTAATCTTGCTAATCTTTCTGGGTATTGTAGTCCACCCAGTCCTTTTATTATTTTTGTTTTTCGCCTTTGAACCTGTTCAAGCTCTACAAGGTCTTTCCTGTGAACTGGTACCTCACTAGTAACAGGGATCCAATCTGAGTATGTACCATTAATCACCACTAGAGATGGGCGAATTTCTCAAAAATTCGATTCGGTCACTTCGCCGAATTTTCCGCCAAAATTTGTTTCGTGCCGAATTACTTCGGCACGAATCGCATTAAAAAGCAGCTATTCCGGGCTGCACAGAGCCTGCAGGGTGCGTAGAACGTTGTGCCATGCTTAAATATGCAGAGGGAGCTGGTTTGGCCCTTCATACAAAGTTGTGTTTTAGTATGACACGCAGATGACTGCCGCCGCTCTTAGAATCGCTTCACTATAAAATTCCCTGGGCACTTAAGAGGGCAAAACTGACCAAAAAACTCAAGCGGGAATGTAGCCTGATAAAGTCATGGCAGCAACAGCTGGAAAAAGACAAGCTGAGGGCTCGGGTTGGCAACATTAGTACAGAGTGTGGAGGTGACAGGGGCAGCCACAGCAGCATGAGGTCAGAGAGTGGCACAATGACATTCTGGAGGTGGCAAAACACGAGGAAGCCACAGAGTGGAACAATGACTGAGAGCGGAGGTCACGGCGGCAGCAGTAATGAGGCAGGCATTGGCACAATGACACAGTGTGGAGGCGGCAAAACAGTATTAGGCCACAGATGGCACAATACACAGTGTGGAGGTTTACGACAGCAGCAGCAGAGATCAGGCAGTGGCACAATGACAATCTGGAGGTGGCAAAACAGGAGGAAGCCACAGAATGGCACAATGACTGAGAGCGGAGGTCACGGCGGCAGCAGCATGAGGTCAGGCAGAGGCACAATTTACACAGTGTGGAGGTCATGGCAGCAGCCACAGCAGCAGCATGATGTCAGGCAGTGGCACAATGACACAGTGTGGAGGACATGGCACAGCCACAGCAGCAGCATGAGGTAGACCGTGGCACAATGACACAGTGTGGATTTCATGGCAACAGCAACAGCAGCAGCAGCATGAGCTCATAGAGTGGCACAATGACAGAGTGTTGAGGTGGGTGGCAATACCAGTCCCTGGTAAAGATGGTGGTAGGCAGATGCAGATGGAGAAACTGGCAGCAGATTGTGGGCATCAGGAGGGTGGCGGCATCAGAATAGGGCTGAGCAGTAGTTTGAACCCAGACTCATTTCTCACAGTTGGGTGAGGCCCCATGGCTGATGAGTCTGACGCCTAAGGCATTGGTGTGGAAATCGGCCGATCCACGCCTGATTCATCTTGACAAAGGTCAGTCGTTCCACATTTTCCCGTGGACAAGCGGGTTCTCCTTGGGGAAAACGATGGCCCCCACCGCACTGAACACCCCGCTCTGATGCCACACAAACTGGCCGGGCAGGACAGCTTCCCACGCAAACTCGGCAAGATTGCGGCCACACATCCATTTTTGGCTGCCCAGTATCCAGGGGATCTTCTAACTGGGGTGGCAGAGTGCTGTCCAAGTAGGCCACAACCTTTGGTTTCAGGGACTGCTCCAGGTCCTGCTGCTGCTGGCGACTGCCCTCCTCACTAGACGGTTGAAAGGAGCTCTAAACAGTGACTCCAGACTTAGGTTACTGCTGATGGGGGCTGGTACTGCTCCTTCTCCCCCACCTTCCCCCAGCAGCCCGGGCAGTAGTACGTGGCAGAGTCGCTGAAGAACCCCCCGGTCAGACCTGCCCGAGGAGGGACGATCCCGCACATAGGCAGGGCCAACTGATTACGGAGGATTTCCCTATAGTTTTTTGAGTTTGTCTTCCCTCTCAATAGCTGGGAAAAAGGCTCCCATTTTGGACCGGGAGCGAGGGGCCAATAGGGTTGGAGAGCCAGAAGTCATCCTTTGCCGGATGCTGACTATTCGGGTGTCCCTAGCCAGGCAAATAAGCCTGCTGCGGGCCATCTGCACAAGTGACTCCGAGGGGCCCCCCTGCCTTTCCCTTTTCCACTGTATACTGCCACGGTGCTTGGGTCAAACTGCCTCGTCTTCCTCATCTCCATCCACCTCCTCCAGCTTTCCCCGCTCCTCCTCTCTTGTCACCGGGGTAGAAAATCCACCATTTCACCAGACAATGCTTCTGCCCAATTCCTCCTCCTCCTCTTCCATTTCATCCCCCCCCGGGGACTCCTGCCGTTCTGCCCGCTGCAACTCGAGAGGGTTTTTCCTGGTTTTTGTACAAAGGGATAAAGTGCATGCACGTTTCCGCCTTTTTTCAGAATGTTCTGAAGATCGGGGGAAAGACTTCAGGAACCTTTCACAACCAGTTTAAACACGGCGCCATGCAGGGGCAGGACCACCCTCCTAGTGAGCGGGGAAACACCATTTCCTCCCATTGTCCTCACCGGGGTCCGTTTCCCGGGGCGCGGAGCACACACAACAATTTCTTGCTCCTGACGGGGAGCTTTCCCCCTGTGTGATTTTCTTCGCCAGGAAAGCCAGGTGTAGAACGCGTGACCCCACTGTGCCCTACACATGGGGAAATATAGCATACTTGTGGAGGCTATTTGGTGGTGTGGTGGAGGAGAGGAGGCGGACATTGGCGCGGGGTGCAGCATTTACAACGTGGAGGAAAAGCGGCGTCTCCTGTCCAAGTTTTTGGGGGTTTGCCGGGGCTGGAACACATTCACCCAGTGGGCCCCGTAAAGGGACATGACCGATTATAGCTCCAATTCCGCGCTGCCGTGCACCCTTTGGAACAAAAACCCATAAGCTCAAGGACGACCCCCCTTTTGTTTTTTTCAATTTAAAATGCTGGGACTCCCTTTTTTTTAAAAAAATACGGGTTGGGAAACCCCACTCGGGTCGGCACAAGCCATTGTTCTCTGAACGTGCAGAGTCCACCATTTGGAAAGGGGGGGGACTGCTACCAACAACTTGGACAGGAGCACGGCAGCTGCGCACCTTAGGAATGGTTGGACGCATACTGTTGTCTCTTCAAATCGCCTGCGAAAGACTGCGGGGCCAAGTAGCGAGGAGCAGGACATCGGACCGGGAGATGATGTCAAAGAGAAACAGCTCCCCTTTTGCAAGGGGGGGGCCTTGACTGGTTTAAATTCTCATGCCACGGGGGCTGCGCTGCGGCGGCAGGGGGACCCCCACATCGAGCCAAAAGTTTTTCTCCCAGGGGCCCCCGGAGGTGACCTGCTGTGTTGCGCAGGGCCCCTGGTGCCCAAAGTTAGCCCCTGGCCACGCTTCACTTTTTGCCCACAGATTCTACAATACCCATATTCGGGTCTTCCGGTGTCTTGCAAAGAACAGGGCGGGTTTTAGGACAGGGAGGGCCGCTGCCCGCTCCCGGGCCATGCCAACAATGGTTTTGTCTGGATTCCCACCGCCTTGGGTGGGTTTTCAGATGCACTGGGGGGAAGATTTGACCAGCAACCCCAATCAAGAACCCTTGGGGTTTCTGAAAAACACACGGCCGCTAAACGCGGGAGTTGTGGGCCTCACCGGTGACCCCCCCCGCTGGGACATCCCCTTTCGTGCGCGACCTGGGCCTGGAAAGTTTTTTGCCACTGCCACTCCAGGGGCAGAGCCTGCCCCCCTCTCGTCTGACATACTGTTTGTTCTAAAATGTACAGACACTGTTTGATGAAGATATCTGTATATGAAAAATATACACCCTGTTTTTGACTCCAAATGAACCCAGTAACAAGCTTGGGTAACCCTTGATATAAATTGCGCTCCACAAATGGCCAGGAAAAATTTACTTGTATGTGTCGTTTAAAAACACTGTGTTTTTACTAAATGTAAAAGCACAAACAAGCTTAATTAACCTTCGGACATGAATTAGGCTACAGGAAAAATGTATATATTTTGGCGTTGAAAAAGACGATTTATTTTTGTCAGCACACCAGCAAAACAACGCTTAATTAACCCCTGGATGTAAATTGCGCCAAAGAATTGAGCCGCACAAACTAGTAGCTTTTTGTAGCGTGTTACAATTGTGTGTTTTCTATGCCACACAACAAGAGATACAGTTGTAATTAACCTTTGCTTGTGAATTAGGCTACAGGAAAAATTTATATATTTTGGCGTTGAAAAAGACGTTTTATTGGGGTCAGCACACCAGCAAAACAACGCTTAATTAACCCCTGGTCTATAATTTCCCTATAGAAAAGAGACCGCACAAACTAGTAGCTTTGTAGCGTGTTACAATTGCGTGTTTTCTACGCCACACAACAAAGATACATTTTGTAATTAACCTTTGCTGTGAATTAGGCTACAGGAAAAATTATAATTTTGGCGTTAAAAAAGACGGTTTCTTGGGTCAGCACACCAGCAAAACAACGCTTAATTAACCCCTGGATGTAAATTGCGCAATAAAAATTGACCCAGCCAAAAATGAAGGGTATTTTATTGTAAAAACGCTGTTTCTTTAAATGAATACAACAGGAACTGGCTTAGATCCCACTTGGATATTAAAATGTATATGCAGCTGCAGTGGACGCACACTGGACTTCAGATCCAATACCCCAAAAAATTAAAAATAAACATTAAGAGAACAGTCTCTGAGACAAGCTGAAACCCCCACAGAAATCGCTATAAAAAAAATCAATTCTTCATAAGAGCAAATCACCGCGCAGCACCTTCCCTGATCAGTACAGTGAAGCGGTATGAGCTCCCGGCGTCGCGCCCGGACTTATATAAGGCGGTGACGTCACGAATCCGCCGGTCTCTGATTGCTTCACCTCTGCACATGTCATGCAGGCTATGCCCTTCTTCCTCCCAAGAGTGCTTGCCCCATGTAGCACCATGTGCTCGCAGCCATTTTTTCAATCAAAAGCACACTTCGTTCACCCGACGTACCCCAAAGTTCGACTTCGTTCCGAACCGAAGTTTTCCTGAAATTCTAAATGAATTCCACTTTGTTAGAATCGATTCGCCTATCTCTAATCACCACCCTTTGTTTTCTATCACTGAGCCAGTTACTTACCCACTTGCAAACATTTTTCCCCAGTCCAAGCATTTTCATTTTACTTACCAACCTTTTATGCTTTAGAAAAATCTAGATATATGACATCCAATGTCTCACCCTGATCCAGTCTAGAACTAACTTCCTCATAGAAGCTGATGAGATTAGTCTGACAGGACTGATCCCTCATAGACCCATGCTGGAATGGAGCTATACATTTATTTTCAGTGAGATACTCTAGTATAGCATATTTTATAAAACCTTCAAACATTTTACCTACCACAGAAATAAAACTGGCCTGTAGTTTCCAGGATCACTTTTTGACCCCTTTTTGAATGTTGGCACCACATTTCCTATGCGCCAATCCTTTGGGACATACCCCATTATTATACAGTCTGTAAAGATTAAGAATAGTGACCTGTCTATCACATTACTTATTTCCCTTAGGACACAGGGGTATATAGAATCAGGAGATGGTGATTTGTCTATTTTAATTTTCTTAAGGTGGAGCTGCACTTCTTCTTGGATTAGACAAGATACATTTAAGGTGGAGTTCATCTCATCCCTCTGCTGGTCAACAGGAAGGTCATTTTCCTTAGTAAATTCAGTGGAGAAAAAATTGTTTAATATCTTTGCTTCCTCTATATCACCCTCTACAATACCTCCTTCACTACTTTTCAAAGGGCCAACATTTTCAGTTTTTACTATTTATACAGTTTAAAAATATTTTGGGGTTAGTTTTACTCTATTTGGAAAAACACCTTTCTGTCTCCAGTTTTGCTGTCTTTATCAATATTTTACATATTTTATTTTTATAGCTTTTAAGTGCCTCTTAACTGCCCTCCTAAGGTAGTTTAAACACTATCTTTTTGTTATTTATTGCCTCATTTATATCTCTGTTGATCCACATTGTTTTTTTTTTGTTTCTAATCATTTTATTTCCATAAGATATATACCTCTGACAGTGGGCGCTTAAGATGTTTTTAAAGATCTCCCGTTTATTATCTGTTCTTTTATTTTTAAGCACTTTTGTCAACATGTCCCAATTCGCAAGCGCCGTTTTTTTGGTCTATTTGGCGGCAAAAAAACACTTTTGACGCCATATTCTCGATGTAAAAGAACTGTCGCACACCAAAACTAGGTGCATTATACACTGGGCATGACACATTGTAATGCGCCTAAAAAGGCGCATTAGATATAGCAGCAATGATGTGCTGTGCACCTCCATAACGCAATGCGCCTTTTTTAGGTGTATTACATACACTGATAATGATATGTTATGCTACTCCATAACGCAATGTGCCTTTTTGGGCGCATTACATACACTGGTAATGATACACAGTGCTCCCGCGATTTGAGTAATGCGCCTTTTTAGGTGTATTACATATACTGGTAATGATATGTTATGCACCTCCGTTATGCAATGTGCAGCGATAGGCACATTACATACACTATTAATGATACACAATGCGCCCGCGATTTGCGTAATGCGCCTTTTTACCTGCAATGTGCCTAAAAAGGCACATTGAGTTTACTATGCAAGGCATACCAATCTCCAGATTTTTTAAATGATCGTTCTTGTTTCAGGCGCACTTTACATTGATTTAATGCGCCTGAAAACTGCTGCGGTGCCGCCAATTTTCAGACATGGCGCCTTTTGTCCCAGTCAATACAGTTTAGGGCCTCTCTAAGCAGAATAAAATTAGATTTCCTGAAATTCCGTCTTTTTGTGGCTCCTCGACAAAATGCTCTATTGAGCGATAAATGGAAATTTATTATATTATGGTCACTATTTCCTAGGTGCCTCCCAACCTGAACCTTTGTTACTCTGTCAGGTCTGTTAGTCAGCATTAAGTCTAGAAGGGCCTTTCCTCTAGTTGGCTCCTGCACCAGTTGGGAAAGGTAATTATCATTAGTTCTTGACAAAAACCTGTTTCCTTTATGAGAGCCACAGGTTTCAGTTAGCAATTGATGTCTGGATAGTTAAAGTCGCCCATAATAATAACCTCATTCTGATTAGCTGCCTCATCTTTTTCCCTGAGGAGTACATCTTACATGGGTTCTATTTTATTTGGGGGCCTATAGCAGACCCCTAGTAGAATTTTTGTTATTGTTTTTACTCCCATGTATATCTACCCATAATGACTCCACATGCTCATTTCCTGTATCCTGTATCATGCAATGTTGGCATCAGACAGGATTTTACATCTACCAATGAAATGTTTTGTGCTGCAATTAGCGCAAATTGCGGCACATAGCACATCATTAGAAGCATATGTGATGCCCCTATCTAGGCACATCGTGCACGGAGGCGCCTAGCTTATCATTACAAGTTTATGAAATGCATCTAACACATACTTGTAATGCAACTAACACATACTTGTAAAATGTGAAATGCGTCTAACATATATACACCTGTAATGATGTGCTGTGCGCCTTCGTTATGGAGGCGCACAGCGCATAATTTTTAGGCGCATTATGTTTACTATGCAAGTTATACCTGACGTCAGATTTTTGATAGGGTCGGACTTTCTGGTGCACTTTACACTTATTTAATGCGCCTAAAAACTGACGTAGCACCTATATGGGTAGTTTCCCTCCCCCTAGTCCCTACAGATGCACCCTCCCCATTTAGCAGCCTGTCCCTAACAGAGTGTGTAGCCAAGACAGAAGTCAGCCCAGTTCTCCAAAGACCCAAATCCCTCTTTCCTAAATCAATTTTTGAGCCACTTATGCTATTTGGCCCATAGTACAGGTAATATTTCTGGAAATATTACCTTGGAGGTCCTTGCCCTGAGCTTTTTGCCTAAGTCCCTGAAATCGTTTTTAAGGACACTCCACCTACCTCTAACTTTGTCATTGGTGCCAATGTGGACCATGACAGCTGGATTCTCACCAGCCCCACCCAGCAATCTGTCAACCCGATCCGCGATATGTCAAACTCGGGGCCCCAGGTAAACACACTGTTCGACGATCCGATCTTTGTGGCAGATTGCCCGTCTGTGCCCCAATAATGGAAAACCCCAACTACAAGCACCTGTCTAGCCTGACCTGCACTCCTATTCCCCATTTTACTGGAGCAGATAGGGATAGTGTATTGCAGCAGCAGCAGCGCTATTTCTGAACGGACATCCTCCTCATCCGCCAGCCTTGCAAATTTATTGGGTTGTGCCAGATCAGGACTAGCCTCCCTGACATTTTTCCATCTACCCTTCTTTCTGACTGTCAGCCAGCTACATAGCTCCCAACTGTCCCTATTTTGGAGGGACAGTCCCTATTTTTAACCCTTGTCCCTCTGTCCCTCCTTGCTCTATAAATGTCCCTCTTTTTCATTTAGGAAACAGATGTGCATCAATAAACTTACTCTCTTGCTGTAAAAAGTATCTGATTGCTTCCTCGCTGTATATTACATAACAACTTACTTAATATCTTCATCATGGATACAAAGCAATCCGAAAGGTCTCCCTTTTTGCCTGCTAAAAAAGTTGTAAATGGGGAAATTATGTGTGGGGGCGTGTTAGAGGTGTGTCCTTAGTCGATGTCAAGTGTGGGGCGTGGTAGAGGCTGGCCTGAGTTCCCCCTTTGCAATCTCTAAAGTTGGGAGGATGCCAGCTAAGCTGCCTCTTCCCTGCACCTCCATGCTGCCATTCTCCCCAGCATCTACCCCAGCGAGTGCTTGCTCAATGAGCAGCAAACTTACTTCCAAGCTGCCAGTGGACCTCAGTGTTGCAACTTGCTGATTTGGATTCAGGATCTGAGCTTCTAAATGAGCAGTGTGCACACATCTCACACAGCAGAATGCGCCTTCAAACGTCTGTTCAAGGATTGCATACATTGCACAGAATGTGCACTACAGCCAAATTAACAGGCTCCAGATAGATAGAGCTCTCCCCTCTATCATATAACCTATATATCACAGACTCAGCTCCTCTACAATAACCCTAAGATCACAGGGCTCAGCTTCTCTCCCTTTATCATATAACCCTAATTTATCAACAGAGCTTCAGCTCCTCTCCTCTATCATAAAACCCCATATATCACAGAGCTCAGCTTCTCTCCCTCTATCATATAACTCTATAGATCATAGAGCTCACTCCTCTCCTCTATAATATAACACAATATATCACAGAGCTCAGCTTATCTCCTCTACATATAACCCTATATATCACAGAGCTCAGTTTCTCTCCTAATCATATAACCTATATATCACAGAGCTCAGCTTCTCTCCTCTATATATAACCCTATATATCACAGAGCTCAGCTTCTCTCCCTATCCTATATAACCCATGTAACACAGAGTTCAGCTTCTCTCCTCTATCATATAACCCTATATATCACAGAGCTCAGCTTCTCTCCCTCAAACAATAACCCTAATATCACACAGCTCAGCTTCTTTCCTCTATCATATAACCCTATATGTCAGAGCTCAGCTTCTCTCCTATATCATATACCCCTATATATCCCAGAGCTCAGCTTCTCTCCTCTATCATATAACCCAATATATCACAGAGCTCAGCTTCTCTGCCACTATCATAAAACCCTATAAAACACAGAGCACAGCTAATCTCCAATATCATAAAACTAAATAAATCACAGAGCTCAGCTTCTCTCCTCTATCATAAACCCTATATATCCCAGAGCTCAGCTTCTTTCCTCTATCATATACCCCTATATATCACAGAACTCAGCCATCTCACAGTTGCACTTAAAATCAATGTTCCTATCTCACACATTGATGCCGTATTGTTATGAACTCCCATAGAACAGAACTGAAAGCTGTTCCTTTGGGTACCCTTTTTCGGTATTGTTGTGGGTCCCTGTGGTGGAACCGTGTCCTATCATACATTGTTGGCACATCCTATCAATATGCCATCAATGTGTGAGATGGGAACACCCCTTTAATCTACTCATACATGCATCATATCATTACAGTGAAACTTTGTCGATGACGAGAGCACCAGAGGGACCAGGATGATGACATGAGGTTTATCAGGATAGACAATGATATCACTTTCTTCCCAGGATGAAAACATTAGCATATAAACCTACACTGCAATGTGTGAACATGGCTTGAAGGGTTTTGATTTAGATATTCTTTTGAAACAACCAGTATTGGAAAATAAGTCCATTCTAATGTTGCTATGAATAAAAGTTATATTTATATATTGCTAAATAACCCCACATACATCATAAGATACACCAGAATACCATTCACATCATAAAAAACACTGTACATAATGAAATACCCCAACACAGCTGAGAGAACCCCAATGCCAAACTGCACCATGTTGCCCATTCAAGGTGAGACTACTTTGAAACATCAGTGTTTCTCCTTACTGTATGTCCCTGAAGTCAGATACTGCTTGAATGAATGGATGAATGAACGAGCCTAAGCCATGTGCAAGAACTATCAAAGATTAATAGAATTACTTCTATTTAAACACAGAACAAATTAACGGAAGAAGCTTTTCCTTTAAAATACTATCATTAAAAAATATGCCTCATTATTTTCCCTGTCAAATTTGAGGCCGTGGATGAAACATATTAAATTATATTAAATTGCCAAACACAGTGTACTTTTTAAAAAGTAAATTATTGCATGCGCAGAGATCCTGGCATCCTCTAGGCAAGGATATAATGAAAGAAGTAATGCCTTTGACTGATACATTTCTAGAATGATTGTTGAATAAGAAGTCTAATCCAGCTCACCCTCAGGTATTGAATTTACAAGCACTGCAAGCCTCAAGAAGCTATGCATTTATCAAATTCTTCTTTTCACCATGATTCCATTTTTAAATTACCATAATAATGTGCATCACAGGGAGTGTTAGGAAAAAACAAGGGAAGTCATTTGTTGTCAACTGATGTAAATATCTATGGGAAACAAGGAAACTCATACTTACACATTAATCCAGCAGGAGCCAAAGGAGGTGCATTTGCATATTAACCATCGTTCCCCATGTAAGTTCTCAGAGGGAGGCATGGCATATTATTATATGACTTTCTTTTTTTTGTTTTAACCCATTAAATGCTGTAAGATCAAAGCAGAAATCGAATATTCTTATACAACAGTCAATGTACACTGTTTCCAGAGCGATCTTCTACATTACTTCCCATTGACGAATATGATTAACAAATTTTTCATAATAAAGCACCAAAGGTTTTTATACTGATTTTCTTTGTATAATTTTACTGTTATATAATGCGGCAATGTAAAGAGAATGCATTAGATCAAACATATAAGCATTAGGAATAACTGTGCTGTAAAACTGTTACTGTTCCATTAGGCTGTTCAACAGGTTCGCTATGTATTCTCCATGAATTTTGAATCTAAAAATATAGGGGTATTAACCCCTTAATGACCGCACACCATCTTTTGGCGTCGGCTGGTGCGGGTCGTTCGTCTGCAGCGACGTCTTTCGGGGTTTGCGGCGCCCGGCGCCGCAATTGCGCTGGGATCGGGGCTGTACTACACAGCCCTGATCGCAGAGCATCTCCTGCGAGCACTGGGGAGCCGGGGAACCCCCGCATCCCGATGCTTTGACCCTTTGATTGCGGCGGTGCGTTACCCCATCGCAATCAAAGGGTTTCCCTGCTCTGTTGGGTGATCGGAACACCCGGTGACCAGACAGAGCACGGAGAACGGCTGCACAGTCAGCCCTGGGGACCTAGAGTGGCCCCAGAGCTGTCTGTGTATGAAGCCAGTGACCAGGACACACTGCTGTCCTAATCACTGCCTGTGTCAAACTGACACAGATTACAATGTATTAGCATATATGAATATGCTAATACATTACCAAGTGTTAAAAAAAAAATGTAAAACAGTTCTCCCTTCAGGGGATTTAAAAAAAAAAAACATAAAAAGTGTTAAAATAACTGAATAAAAAATCAATAATAAAATAAAAATAAATATTTAATAAAAAATAATTGTGCATACATTACACACAAAAAAAAAACCTACACATATTAGGTATCCACACGATCATAATAACCTGTAGAGTTAATCTAACAAGTTATTAAGTGTGAAATGTGAATGGTGTAAAAAACTAAAATACATTTAAAAAAAAATGTAAAAAAATTCGAAATTTATTTATAATTTAATTTTTAAAACTATTCCCCCATAAAAAAACAACTTGCTCGAATAAAACGGGGCCCCAAAACCAACTGCGTCATTGAAAAATAAAAAAAGTTACAACGGGAAAAACGGAAGGGGAAAAAAACAAAAAAAAATGTTTTTTGGTCTTTAAACTATTTTTCCCAGGCGTTCGGCTTAAGGGGTTAAATCATGGACAATCACTTAATTAGGATGACTGAGCCATGAATAAACTGAGAAAGGGGTGCAGAAGCCTAACAGTTTTCCCACCATTAGCAAGGACATTTTGTTTGAAATTTTGGGCCCCAAAAAAATGTCAATATTACCAGTTGTATCCAGGGTTTTAAAAACCCAAACGCCACAGCCCCCAAAGAACTTTTCCTAGGGGTTTTTTATGGGGCACTTTTTTTAAGTCTTTTTGTAGGGAAAAACAGGGGGACTGTTATATGAAAACAAATTACAGTTTTAAGAAAAAGTAAGTGAACCCTTTGGAAATTCTTAGAAATTTGCATTGATTAGTGATGAAATATTTGTGTGTTATTTATATCTCAATTATAGACAAATACATTCTAACTAAACTACTATCACACAAGCAGTTGCACTGTTCACTTTGCGGAAGCAAGTAAAACCCCTTTAAAATTTTAAAAAACCCTTTAAAAACCCCACCATTAACGCAATACTTCCACCAAATTTTTCCCTATGGGGCTGAAATTTAACTTGCACAATGTTGGGGGAAAAATTAGCCCCTTTTTCCTCTGAGTAAATTTTTTTTCAGGTCAAAAAAAAAATTTTCTTGAGGGCCTTGAAATGCACTGCTTTTATTTAGATCAAGTCTCCAAATATCAAAAGGGTTACGGTCAGGACGTTTTTAAAGATCACAAGGCCTCCATGCCCTAAGGCAGTAGAGCAGTCCTGGACCTTGATGCTTCCTCCACCATGCTTCACAGTTGGAACAAGATTCTGGTGTTGATGTACATCATTCTTTATCCTTCAAAGCATTGTGCATTTGTCCTAAAACATTCCTCTTGTTTCTCATCTGTCCATAAGAAGTTTTCCATAAGCAAGTAACCAAGCTTTGTTTTCCCTTAAGGAAAAAAGCATCTTAGCCCCACATTTTCCCAAACCTACCCCTTTTTAACTGTACTAAAAGAAAAAGGGGGAAGAAATCGCTTCATCAGTTGGGCATTTTTTTGAACTTGATTTTCTCAGTTCCTAAAATCCGGGGGCGTTTCTTCTCCTCCCCTTTCCTGGGTTTTTTCCTTAAACTAAAAGGGGGAATGACTCATCCCCCCCTTTCACTGTTTGTGCCGCCCCTTTGATTCTCCCCCCCCCCCTCTAAAGACCAAAAATGTCACTTTTCCTCTCTCTATTCAGTCCTTTTTTTTTAAAGAGCTGTTTACATACCACGGGCCCCCTCATTCAGCCCTAGAAAAGTCTTCTATGAACTCAGAGCACTGATCCTTCTCCTCCCACCCGCTGGGGTTTTGTTTTCAGTTGAATCCAGTCTTTTTATGAACTCAACCACAGCCCCAGATCTGTCTCCCTTTTTATGTTTTTCACAAGCACCCATTTCACAATTCCCGCTGTTTTTTTTGATTATAAAAAGCAGTTGCAATGTCACGAGGAGCTGGGGGCTGTAAAAGAGTG
Source organism: Phyllomedusa bahiana (assembly GCA_025379985.1). NCBI lineage: Eukaryota > Metazoa > Chordata > Amphibia > Anura > Hylidae > Phyllomedusa > Phyllomedusa bahiana. The sequence continues at coordinate 123,320 of JAODAL010005875.1, read as the reverse complement.
AAAAGTTGCCAAACCCCTTTTTCAGAGGAAGAGGCAGGAAAGCACCTCCCATGAATACGACCGCTGAGGGTCCGACAGAATGGAATTATTTTTAGCCGGACACCAATGAAAAAGCAAGGAGGTGAAAACCGACCCCACTGGGAACAGTGTTTTTCCCCAAAACGGAAAAAAAAGGGGGACAGTTTAAAAAAAAGACAGCTTTGCCCCCTGACTCCAATTTTTTAAAATTCTTGTTTTCACTGTCCCCAAATTCTGAGACCCTTTAAAAGTAATGATTCAATCCCTTTAATACCCTAGCTTTTTTTTAATTTTTTTCCCTTTCCCTTGTGAAAGTTTAAACAGAAAAACACTTTTCAAAGGGAGGTTTTTCCCCAGAATTCTTGCAGAAATTACACCTAAAAATTTTGTTTTAAAATTCTTTTTGACCCATTTAAGATGGTTTTTTTGGGTCATTTCTAGGGCATTTTTTCTCCTTGAAAGACAAAAGGGGGGCTGACTTCATGGAGGGAAAAGGGGGTGGCTTAGTTTTCGGGACCCAGTTTTGCCAAAAATGCACCAAAATTTTGAAAAACAGTTTTGTGCCCGTTGGCTGCGAAACCAAAATTTAAAAAGGTGTTAATTTTGACTAGATCCTTTTAACCTGCGCCAGATTAAAATTTAACATCACATAAATTAAAGTAATTTCAAGACGTCTATTTTAACGTCATACTGATAAGATGGGAATTGGGGAAATCTGCCCCAAAATTTCTTAATAAAGAACATGAACAGTAAAATTGTCTTTTTGTGTTTTTAGTTTATTTTCATTTTTAATTGTCAAAAATTGGAATATAGATAAAATGGGGAACACCCCATTTTGGGACCTTAAAAATTGGAACCCATTTTTTAGTATGTTTGGGGGCAAATGATTCTAAAAATGACACTTTATTTTCCCCTATCAGCTCTAGTTTTTGGGGGTTCCGGGATTGCCCCCTTAACAAGTATTTTATCTACTTTGGAAAATGGTTTACTCCATTTGTAGTAAAGAAAAAGTTTTGGGTTTAAGTGAAAAAAGAAAAAAAAAAAATACATTTTTGAACATTTTTAAAAACATACAAACAAAAACATGAAAAGGGGGAGGAGCAAATTTTTAATTTTTTTTTCATCTGGGAAACATATTATAAAGATATTAAACCCCAAGAACAATGCAAAACTATGTAATCCAAAAATCTCATAAACTTTGAGCTGCAGATCAAAATGGAAGGAAAATTTTTTTACTCAGCAGCATTCAAAACCCCCGAAATAAGGTTTAAAAATTTTTCCCCAGGCACCCAAAAAAATTTTAAAAACCTTTGTTCCCAAATGGGAATAAAGCAAAAAATCCAAGTTTTTTCAAAGGATTCACTTAAAGGGGGTTGCCCACTACAAGGATTGTTTTTTATTTTAAAAAGATCTTGAAAAAAATAGATTTTGAAATATTGTCCATTCCCAGTTCCTACCTATTCCTGTATCCTCTCTTGTAGGCTGCATCAGTCCTCAGTCCTCTAGCTACAGCCTTTTCAATCCCCTGCCGCCAGGTTGTTTTAAAGTACCAGCACTAGGCTTCTACGCAGCCTAAAAAAAAAGCCAGTCACACCCCCTAAATTTCAAAATGAAACAAGAAAACAGAACTGGGGAAGATGAATAATTATGGAAACCCCCAAAATTTGGCATCATCACCAATGGACCTTACGAAACTGTTTTATTATTGTTTAAAATGTCTGAATGGTTTTCGTAAGTCCCCCTAATTTTGGAGGGGTACCCAAAATTTTAACTGGCCAGAAAGAAAATTTGGGGGCTCGCGTTACAAAGATAAAAATCTAATCACTAGAAAGATACATTTCAAATTAACGCAAAAAATTTTTGGAACATGAAAAATTAAAAATAAAAGGTTTTAGGGGGCAACTCATTTTTGAGATTGGGGTTTTTCAACCGGCGAAATTTCGGCGTCATTTCGGCGTATTGGCACTTAATAGGGCAAAAATAACCCGCAATACGGTAATTCATAGCTTCATAGAAAATTTGAATTCTCTCGTCTCCCCAGGCGTAAAATACATGTATTGTACACCGGGGGAGAGAGGTGACATGTCACCTCTTCATGGCGCTTATGCGCCGCTGATAATAGGAATCGATGGGGCCGACCGCTGATCAGCGCGTGCTTCCAAAACACACGGCGTACCGTATGGGCCCCGAGTACGCCGTGTGAACATACCCTTACTGGCTTCAAGACAATGACTTCTTGTTTGTTCTATTAGACTATGTTTAGGAAATACCTAGAGGTCCCTTTCTTGGAACATTCCTGCTTTATCTAAATCTAGCACCAAGTTCAGTACAAGTCTTGGCACCGGAAGACGTCACGGATGCTCATTATAAAACATTGCCAACTCTTAAATAATATATCCGCTAAAAAATGGGTTCTAGGGGTGGGTTGCAGACTTAAGTTGAAAGGGGGCCAAAAATTATTTGATCTACTTACCATAAATCAAAATACTAGCAATAGTTAAGGGGAAAACCTAACATGTAACTGTAAGAATTCACATTAGGGTTTTATTTTCACTAGCACAGTGCCAAGAAAGAAAATGGACTGCTCAGTGCTGTCAATAAAAAGAGTCATTTAACAGACAGCAGTTTTAATACCATAGTTTTTATCTTATCTCTGCAGAAATGCAGTATGTATAGTATCATGAGTGCACAAATTCCTCATATTTTATAGTGGATAATTTTACAATGTGTATAAATAAGAAAGAAAGGTTTTTGGTCATATAACTGTGTCAAGTGAACAGGACCTTAGTTATAAGAAGGATTTAGCTTTATGTGAGGTTCAATATTCTACTATACGTCTCTATTACTCAGTAATGTACATCACATTTAAACAATGCTTTATTACTGACACAAGGTACAGAAATCAAACAACGAATCAGGTAGAAACATGCAGGAATGTTTAGTGAATGGAATGGGGAACACATGGTCAGAATTGGTTTGGTGCTGGTTACTCTGGGATGTGGAGTCTAAGGATGGCTCCATGTTGACAGTGGTAATGACTGGTGGAACTATGCTTTTGGGCTCATAGGTTGATGAAAACAGGCTTGTTTGTGAGGACTATAGGGAAGGGGATATGAATGAAAATCAGGGGCCAAAACCCCCTACCCCTTTTTTGCCCCTGAGGAACCCTTCTAAGACATTGAAAAGTGTGGGGAAAGGTTGGGCTATCAAAATAAAGTTATTTTGGAGATATAATAATGGTATTGTTAATGTTTTTTGTGCAAAATGCATTGTCATTTGCTTCAGGAATGAGAGGTCTTTTTGTTTTGAAGAGGGAGATTGTAGGGTACATTAGGGAGAGTTTCTTGGGCTGCTCTTTTCGGGACGATTACTCCATGCACCTAAGGGAATAAAGTAAGGAAAAAATTGAGCTATGATGGCCATCTATAATTTAAACCCTATTTTTTCCAAAGTACATGGATTGGAATACCCATGTATCCTGCCTGAACTTTAGCTGACCCCCCTGAAGAGGGGGGGGGTCATCAAACCGTAAGTGCACTACGTTCATTTTCTCCCTTACTTGCACTCCATTTTCTACATTGAGTTTCTGCTTTCTTTATGACCAGAGAAAATCTGAGTCGTGTAGACTACAACAGAGATTTTCTTTTGAGGTCTATGGGATGGTTTTACAGTCAGGTTTTGGAAATCCGAATCCACATAAAAAACCAACTGGAAAAACCTTGCCAGTCGCGGACCTTAAAGGAATGTGTATAAAAATGACTATGTTTTAAAACACTTTTTTTTTAAACACATTTTTTAAAAAATTTTTTTGGGTTATATATTTTTTTTATTTTCCTCATCACTTTCAATATTTTTTTATAATTCTTAAGTCCTGCAGTTTTCACTTTGGCCACTAAGCCTACTAATAGTCTGACACTTCCTGTTCTGTACAGAAAGATTCTCAGTTGTCAGCTCATTATCAGCACAGAGAGGGTCAAACTGAAAGCAGACACCAGTGTGAATAGATAACACAGGATCCACCAGTCACAAGAGGAGATACTCACAGTTCACCCTTTCACCTCCCTGCACAGTGACTTCTTCCCAGGTCACAGAGCATGACTAGAAAACTCTCCTATACAAGTCAATGGGGCTGAGTCAGTCTTAAAGAGAACCTGTCACATAGTTTTTGCCCCCCTGGCTGAGGACAGAACAAGGTAGTGTCAGACGTACTGTTTCCAGTGCTGTGTCCCTTATTTTGTAAGATGCTGTAGTTTTCATGTATTTAATCAAATCAAATCTGCAGTTTTCAGCCAGAAGAGTCATTTGAAAAGTCCTTCAGAGTGTCAGTTTTTTTAAACCCCACCCACCTGAGGCTAGCCCCGCCCACCTCAACTGACAAACCTATTACTTTGAATAGGAAGAAACGTGAATAACTGTCGGTGGGCGGAGCTAGCCTTTGGTGGGTGGAGCTAACACCTGCTCATGAATAAGATTTAATGGGGTAAGTGCTCTAAAACTGCTGCATCTTACAGCATAAGGGGCACAGTGCTGGAAACAGCAGGTCTGACACTAGCTTGTGCTGCCCTCAGCAAGGGAGGCAAAATCTATGTGACAGGTTCCCTTTAAGTTTCCTATGTGCATGAAGCTGCTGTAAAGCATCTCTCTGACTGCTGTTAAAGGGGATTTGCCAGGATGCAAGTTTCTTACCTTCCTTATCAGCACAGGGAGAATGTCAACAAATCACGATGAGTCATGAAGGCTGCAGGGCTGAGAGGGAGGGGGTGAGTAAGGAGTGAGGAACAAGGGAGCGTCTCAAAACTTAAGTGAAATAGTAAATAGTACAACAGGTGATTCTCAATACAGCAAGACACAGCCTCATAGACTGCACTTTCTACCCGTGCCTTAAAAGCTCATTCATTTTGCCTGTCATCAGATAAGAAGTGTTTCACGCAAGCGCGGCCTGTCAGCTCCTGGGTCGTGTCTAGTGGAAGCTTTCAGATAACTAAGGAGGATTTAAAAATGCTGTAGCTCTCAGAGTCTTCACTTTTTGTAATCACATATATTTAGAAAAGTGATTAAATACCCATTTTGGAGGTTCCCACGTCAACATTGCATGGTGGCAAAACCCCTTTAAAGCAGTGCAAACAAGGCCTGGTGGCCAAAGTGAAAACTGCAAGACTTAAGAATTATTAAAAAAAATATTGAAAGTGGTATGAAAAATTTAAAAAAGAAAACACCAATTCCTAAAAAATGTGTTTCACATAAAGATGGGACTTAAACAATGACTCATTTTTTGATTACACATTCCCTTTAAGTCATAGACATAAGAATTGATCATGGAAACAGAATTGCAGAACAATAAGTGGAGACCAGGTCAGAACCAATAATATTATTAAGGTTTGAAGAGTCTATAGTTCTTTATCATTTTAAAAGGACAAAGGACATAATCCTAAATTTTATTGCATCACTGGCAATAAAAAAATAATAATAATCATGCAAAGTATGCAAGTCATGTCTGTAGCCCACCTTTGTAAATGCGTCTTTTTTTTATATTAATAATGGCAAACATCAATTTTGCCAGAACTAAGTCCCAGCTGGAACAGACAAGCTCGCCATGAAATAAATTCAACTCCCCCACACCTGTAAATATTACCCATTGTCATGCTTTATAGCTCAGAAGATAATCTATGATTGCTATTTACTTAATTGCTCGGAAAAAAGGGCCTCACATAGGTGTCTGCCTGTTTGGAATCTTGTGACTTTCCTGCCTCGAGATTTACAGTTTAGCGCCATTTTTTACTTTCAGAATTTAAGTGCTTGAAGTGTAAAGGGCACATTTTACTAGTTAAGTGCAACAGCCGTGTCTACATGCTCAACTCCCCAGAAACACAAGAAATACAGTATGATTAGAAATTAGTGGTCAGCCCTGCAGTCACTGATTAATATTAGGCTTATTCACTCAGTAAAACTCTTTGTCAGATTTATGGCTTCTCTCTTGACTAATTTTGTAGACAGACAAAGGTAATATGTAACGTACGTTTAACTCCAGAAAGCAGCTATGTCATCACTGACTGTAGAGCACAAGAGAGTGGTATGTGTCCTGGGTGTGAGCCTACAGAGCACAGTTGCAGTCTGTAACACCCCATAACAAGTTCTAAATCTGTCATCAGAACATGAATTTTATATTAAGCTCCTTTTCACTGCATGAGCCAGGAACTTAAGAGGGAAACATTCAGTATCATTTATGCTGGTGCTGGGTCAAGCATGACATCACTCTCCCATTTGAAGGGCTATAATGAGGTGAAAAGACAGTTTTAAAATAACATAACACTTTATATGGTGGAAATTATGGATATGCTCTTTTTAATATTGCTGCTTAGTGCTCTGGGGAGTTTTAGAGGATTGGATTTGGCACATGGAAATGGTATCGTTAAGTGAACTAACATGAGGTTCAATGTACTTGTTGCTTTGGGTGGCAGAATATTCATTAAATACCAGTAGAAACAGGGTAAGATTGAACATTAAGCACTGGGTTTGTGCTAGGCAAAAAGACAAATGCCACTGGTTGCCTGGTAATTTGTGGCCCTTTATGAGACCATTACATTGTTTTCATTTTTATCTGGGAGATTAAAAGGTAAGTATGCCCTCTTATACATGCTATAGAACACCCCTGATTATTGTTCACTACTTGCAAACCCGCTTTATTTTGTTGCCCCCCCCCCCCTCCCTTCCAAAAAGCTAACCAAGTGCTCCACTGAAGCAGAACTGTAATGTTTGCTTGTTTTTCCTGTTGCTCCCCTACAGGGAAAACCAAATATCACAAGGAATCTATTGTAACTAATGAATGTCAATGCTCTCCATGGTCTACTATATGCTACCGCCTCAGTGCCAAGATCTGCATCTAACAATTAAAAAGAAGTCTCAAGCAAAGGGCTCCTTCCATGGGTAATACATGGCTCAGCAATAGCAATATTAAAAAAAAAATAGAAAAACACAGAGGGGCAGATTTATCAATACTGTATAATACTTCGATTGTAAACTTAGACTAGACACTGAAGTACACCAGAGTGGATACCTTATATTCGTTGCCTTACTTTATGCTGCAAATTTTTTGGCCTAAGGCGTCTCATGATGTCAGCCCCCTTTTCCACAAATCCATGCCTGTTTTGCATAGACCACACTCCCTTTTGTCAGACAACGCATAGAAGTGTCTAGAAACCGTCTAAAACACATAATAAATGTGATATAAGGTATGTATGGCAGTATTTTGGAGCATTTGCCATGCTAGCTGTGCCCCTCTATTTAAAATCTTTATCATCAGCAGCACCACTTTTGATTGTTGCAAATGAGGCCCTATTTCACACTCAGTGTGTGGTATTTGTTGGGCTATAGTAAAAACTTCTCCTGAGAGATACCATGGCAAGGCCACGTTAGGTAATAGACTAATTAGAGCTTTTGTGTCCAGTGCAGAAATGGTGTAGGGCTTACGTAGTGTAATTAGGACTATGCTTGGCCTATAAAAGGCTATGGCACCATTGTGGCCCTGCTTTTTTTGTTGGGATAAATTATTTTGGCATCCTAAAAGATACGGCAAACAGGGGAAGGGTGTAAGGGGACAGTATGTGAATCAAGCCTAAAATATAAGAAATAGGCCACTTTCACATGGCAGTAGTTTGGTCAGTATTTATATGCCAAAACAAAAGTGGCTCAATAATACAGAAAATGCACAAATGTTTCTATCATGTTTCTTCTTTCTATACTGATTTAAAATAATGAGCAAAATATACCTGGGAGAGGTTTCACAGAACCTGTTCTTCACAGCAAGCTTCAAGCTCCTACTTTCTGTTTAGACTGTAAGTGGTTCTACAGCATTGACTGCCATTTCAGCTCTGCTATTCGCAGCTGCACCTGTTAGACGGATATTGGTGATGGAGGGGTTTTGACAGCAGGTCAGAAAGCTACATAGCTCTAAAAGGTTAAAGTTTGTCAGTAAAATATAAATCAAATATAAACTTGCACCACAAGTCTCAGCAAGACCTGTGGTGTGCCGGATATTACTGTATGTGAAATACACGTTTGTTGCATTACTAATGCACCAAAGTTCCATGGCGCGCCAAACACAGATGTGAGGCGCCTCGAACCTTAGGTGCCATTTATGAATGCCATGAGTAAGGGTCAATTGACCCGAAACGTGTCAGTTTAATCGACTCCCAGCATGTCTATGGATTATATCGGAGGGTTCTCTTTTTCTGCCATGTGATGTTTAACTTTTTTAAAATGGATCACTACATTTTTGATATTTTTTATTACATTATCCTGTTTGCCTCTTCCTCTTGTCTGGAAGCTGGCAACCTGCTTTGTTCCAAAAAAGAACATTATTGGCGCATTACTAATGCGCTAAAGTTCCACGGCACGTCAAACACAGATGTGAGGCACCTCAAATGTTAGGTGCCATTTATGACCACACATTCCCCACTTTCATATATTCAGGCGCATATTACAAATAGGAAAAAAGATGCAAGAAAAAAGATGTTGAGGCGCCAAGTTTCATGCATGACGTTGATTATTACTGTATATGATGCCCATTATGTGTCAAAGAAATATGATTGTTCAGGCTTTTATGTATGTAGCTTTGTAAATTAAAATATCACTGACGAGGTCACTGATGTGAGAATCTAAACCTAATTCGGTTTTCTAGGATTATAGGAACATGGCTGCTTACTTCCAAAAACAGCATCGCAGCTGCCCATCTGGAATTTCAATTTAGTATATTGAAGTGAATTGAGCTATCCTGCAGAACCATGAACAACATTTGGACAAGTGTTATACTGTTTTTTGTAAAATGAAAAAAAAGTCATGTTTTTTCTGATTCTGGACAACCGTTTAGTAAAAATTAATAAAAACAACCAATATGAATAAAGTAGCAGGTCACAGAGATAACATACACAGGTCAATATTACCTTGTGTTTTACCCTAAGCAACAAGCCCTTATGGGTGGCTAGGCTACCCGCCAGAAAGAATGACCCAATGCTGGAACCTGACCTTCACTTGTCCCTATTCTGCAAACTCTATTTGATTCCTATTCATGAGGGATCAAGTAGGTAAGAAATGACTGTGGAGAGAGTTAAAGGTAAAATTAATTAATTCATTTTTGGTTATATGCACCGTCAGCAAGTCAGATCAGTCTTACACTGAGAACTCCATATCTAAAGAAGTAGACCCTCCCTAAGGATTCATTCTCCCCTTCAGAAATCCAATCACACTAATGGCCCTTACTCCAAAGCTTCAATTGGTTAGAACATTGCAACCACCACTACCAGGAAATATATCAAGAACTGCATACTGTTATTGTATTATTTGCCATAGTCCTAGCTACCACGTACTCTCTGGCATGACGGGCGGCTGCCTCATGTTCCCATAGTGTCTCTTGAAAGGACAATTCCATGACTGTCACCCTCCTCTTCAGCTTTACCCAGCCTCCCTTATCCCCCTACTGTCAGGTTCATTACGCACAGGTGCTATTTGTCCCCAGCAGAGGCATAGCTACAGAGGGTGTAGAGGTTGCAGTTGCTACTGGACCCTGGGACCGAAGGTGCTGAAAGGCCCCACTGCTAGGTAAGAAGACCCCAGTGCAATAAATGGCACATGGTAGGTGGAGGCTGTTGTAGAGATTTTGCATTGGTGGCCCAGGAGATTCAAGTCATGCCTCTTTCCTCCTGAGAGAGTTGATAAGTGTGCCGTGCTTGTAGCAAAGTGGTGCGGTACTGCCCACCTCCTGCCCCGCCAGCTACGCCAGGGATGGGTTGTAACTGGGAGAAGTAGCCATGGTGATAAGTGGTCAGATAGAAAGAGGAAAGAGAACCTCCACAATCAGAGGATATATCACTGGATATATAGAGGAACTGTCACTTCTCATGGCATTCCTTGTAGCACCTTTGTGATAATAATGTTGTTTTAGACCTTTGAACTGTATTGTGCATGGGCTTTGCTAGGGTCATCCAGGAACAGGCACATACACTGCAATAAGTATCTTTGTGGCTAAAAAAGTATGATCCTGACTAATTATCTATGTTTTTCACATAAATACTCTACATCACATCAGCAGTACACTGTACAATCAAAATCAGCGCTGACAAATTTGGCCCTTTGAATAGAGCTCATCAACCTAAGTGTTATACCTCTAAATTATAGTCATACAGTTACCAAATAATGCACCTAACAAATATACCATACGTATCACCGTCATACTGTTACGAGTAAAAAATCCCATAATACCAAGACTGTCAATCCCAATAACACCACTACAGAAGGACCAAATAATACTGTGAGACTATGACAACATGTGACCTCCGTGTAGTGACTACCAGTTGTACACAGGCACTCTGCAGACATTTAAGTGTTTACAGTGCAGTTACAGCCAGGGGCTCACAGGTGATGTCTTCTCTGATTGGAGTTGTTCTCTTCCCTTTATTTTAACTTTCCATTTTAACTGTCATGATAACTTCCAGCCACAACTCTTCTCTGCAGAATTTGCCGCACAAACATCTTAGAATTCTAACTTTTCCAGCACATCTCTTGCCGTTCCCCACCTCCCCAGTTGATAGATGTAGGTGAGTGCAGACTGTGTTGGCACAAGGCCATGTAACCCAATGTTGTTGGCAGGGGAGAGCTTGTGCTCCCAGGAACACCAGAATCATATTGTACTGCCTAAATCTGTCCCCTGCAACCTCAGGAGGTCAGCCGCAGGAACAATCTTCAGGGGGTGCAGGGAATGTATTTTAGTATTGTCATGTTTTTTATGGTGTTTCTATGTTTCTACGGATTACCATATTGGACTAAGTCAGAGTCATTGGGTTGTGTTGAATCAGCATTGAATGCATTTAAAATAATGAACATGGAAATTGTTGGGGAGTGTTTAAATAAATCCATTTATTTTTTTCACCATTTCATTCCAGTGCTAGTTACTGAGGCGTATAACAGACAATCAGTAGCGTTGGGTGTCAGCCAGCAGTGTTTTTTGTCACACTAACTCCCTCCTACTATTATCCTAGTACTCAATGCACCAGAGGAAGTGGGAAAAGCCAGGTTACCTTCAGAGGCGGTCCTTCTAATGGGATGGTCTGCATTTGGAGCCGCTGCAGACTGGTATTTTCAGAATAAGAAGGGACCAATATCCATGGGCCTGCACATCCTCATAGTATCAAGCTACACCTGCCATTTTTACTTTGGCTGGTTATTAAAAATGGGAGCCCCACATATTTTGCTTAGCATTTATTAAAAATATTTAAAAAAATATATATTAAAAAAAAGTGGGGTCCCATCCATTTTTCATCTAAGTGAAACTAGCACCTGCAGCCTGATACTATCAATATGGGAAGGTCCATGAATACTGTCCCTTCCCAATCTTAAAATTAAAGGAGTTGTCTCACTACCCTGATTCATCTTACCTCAGTCCTGTTTTCTTGTTTTCATTTTGAATTCAGGGGCGTGTTTACTGGCTTCCACTAGACTGCAGTAGAAGCCAGGCCTGTAGCTATAGCAACCAGTGCTGGCAGCCTATCAGGATAGATCAAACAGGTCTGTATCTATAGCGACCTGATGAGCTAATGCAGCCCATACAAGAGGGAAAACTGGGAATAGGTGGGAAAATTCTAATAAACCATACTGAAAGTGACTTTTTTTTGCAAGACTTTACAAAAAAACAATCCTTGTAGTGAACCCCCCTTTTTTGAGCTTGCAGCCACCTGAGAAGCAGATCATCACAATAGGGGCCCAAACTTCTAACGTCCCTCACTCTTCCATTCCCCCTGGTATTTTTGGATATTGAAGTAGTGGTAAGAGGGGACTAGTTTCAGCCTTGGGTTGATAAAAAATACACCACTGGCTGACATCAAACCCTGGTGATAGCAATTTAGAGGCAACTGTCAGGCACCTCCTTTACTGACTCTGGAATGGAATGGTAAAAAAAACCATAAAAGAAACAACAACAAATACTTTTTTTAAATAAACAATCTCTGGCAAAATCTTTCTTTGACCATTTTATTAAAACATGGGGGCCCATGTATAAAACTGCTGGGTTTAGTTTCTTTGTTGCCATAAAAAACCAATCAAGACCCCCCTTTCATTTTTAAGAACACTTTATGAAATGAAAGGGGATCTCTGTAAAAAAGAAAAAAAACTACACACACATAAAGTCCGGATAGGCTATCCAGTGCCCAGAAAAGCTGGATGACACCCAATATCCACAGCAACCACTTTCTTGTTTTGGAAAGGGGGGTATCTGCAGGGGGGATGGGGGCATTTCCACTTTCCTGGATGCAGGATAGGCTATCTAGCACCCAGGAAAGCTGGGTGACATCCCCCACAGCAGAACAAAAACTTTTCTTATTAGGAAAGCGGTGATGGTGGGGGAAAATGGGCACCCCCAATTTCCTATGTAGGCCCTTATTGGGTAATGGTATATGACCCCCTTTAAGTAGGTATTGGGAAAAACCATTAGGCGGGTATAGAGGCCTTTAATAAGCAGATAGGGAATGGGTTCCCAATATATAGGGGGGGATTATGTATTTCAATATTAAAGTATTTTAGCCACTCTTAAGTAGGGGGGGTTTTATAGGCCCCGAGGTAAGGGGTTTTAATGGTCCCCCTTAGTGTTGGGTAGGTTTTTTGGACCCAACAAAACCCAAACAAAATTTTTTTTTTTGGGGTTTCGAAACCCAAAAAATTAAAAACAAAAAAATAAGGGTTTGTGGATTTAGAAGCAAAGACCTAAATCCTCCATAGAAAAAAGGTAAAAAGCGCACCATAATATTCAAAAAGGAAAATTTAAACACCAATCGTAAAAAGTATGTTTAAAATCCTCCATGGGTCTTTGGATTGCTTGAAAGGGCCCCCCCTGGAGGAGCTGAAACATATACTTGGGTGATAAATATGTTTTTTTTATTTTTGGTGGTGCTGCTTTTTTGCATTTATAGGATCAAAAAAAGGTAATAGGTAGGGGGTGACCTCAGTAGTTAGTGGGTCAGGGGTTTCTCCTGAAGTGGGTTTAAATAGGAGCCCCGGCATGTTGGGGGGTAAACCATAAAAAAATAATACTCTTTTCCCTGTTCCCCTGCCAAATCCCTTCTCCATCTTGCATCTGACGCAGGTGGCGTGATGTCATCATGTGCTGATGTGTTACTCCCAGCTTCATAAGCGCAGAAAATCACTCCATTTTTCAGTAATACTCTTTTCCAAAGCTTCTTAGGTTGGGTTCATACAGTGTAAAAATAATATCTTTATTCTGCGGGCCAGTACAAGTCCTGTGCACCAAAATTTAAAACTTTTTTTTTTTTGCTTTACCATTAAAAAAAAACATTTTAAAAAAATTTTTTGCAAGTTTTCTTCGGGGAAGTTCCAGGTGATTGCTTTTTCTGTCAGGACCCCCATTACCATTTGCTGACAATCCGGGAATCCCATTAGGGCTGGCAATTGTACTGAAGTGGGCACTGTTGGCTACTCTTTATGACAGTGGCACTGGGGAAGCATAGAGTGTTCCCTCTGACAAACGGGGTTTGCGGGTCTAATTTCCCCCGCAAAAACTATCCTGTAAAGGGAAAAGTGTGAGATGCCTGGGCACGGTTACCCAAATACTTGCTATTTTTATTCCTGCTTGATTACTAAAGGTTTCCTAGGAAACCCAAACCCTCTCTCTGCTCTAGCCCTGGGATGGTGATGCCACTCCGTGCTGTCACTTATCAGCAGCACAGGAGCTTGTTTATCTATCTTACTGACATATTTTAACGCTTTTGTGATATTTCCCTTGGCCACTGTTAAAAACTCCCCCAAACACAATGCCCCTTTTAAGTGGCTGAGCTACGAGTAGCAGAGCTGAAATGTCAGTCAGTGCTGTAGAGCCACCCACAACCTGAATAGAAAGTGGGATTCTAAAAGTGGTGTAAAGAGCAGGCTCTGAGAAACAGCATGCTGAGAACACCCCTTTAACTGAAATATGCAGATCGTCAGCATCCAGTTGTTTCACATCTTTCTAGTTCTAGTTGGATTTGCTAATATAGAATAGAGGTGAGTAGTGACAACGTTCTGTGAGGGCACTGAGGGCGTTATGATGCCACATCTAAAGACCTTATTGAAAGGAAGTTTTGCCTGGAATTTCATATTAAACAATGCCCTAAACTTCCTTTAAATGGATAAATATATTAAAGTTTTTCCAGCCCCATACTAATGAATGTATTCTATAATGTATGTAGTTAATCTCATGGGAGTATGGAATAAAATACAATAGACACTAATCAGGCAGGAGAAAGACAAAATCAATTTCATTTATTGGAATCAATGTGGCAATGACATCCTTTACCACATAAGGTGAAAGATAAAAATAACAATGCCAGGTAACCAATCCCCTCAAAATTCTGATTTGGGGGTTTATTGACTATGTTGAAAGCATCCAAGGTTAAGTGGCATTTAAATATATTTTTGTTTTTTATAGCCCCGAATTTTCGGGGAAATTATGGTTTTTTTAAAGAAAACATTTGGACAACTTCCCAACAGCAAATAAGAAAAGTGGTTCTTTTGGGCACCATCAATATATGAATGCATGAAAGAAACAAACATAAAACAACCTATGTGACATTGCATTAAAATGCTACTATTATATATATATAATATTTTTATATAATTTTATATTATATATATATTATATAATTTATTTATAAAATTTTTTGGTGTGTGTGTTGTGCTACATATTATATTATATATATATGAATATATATATGTCACTATATATATTACGCTTGCATGGTCTTTTTTATAGTGCATGAAAATTTTCTGCAAAGTAAAAATTTAAAAACCCCACTAGCTTTTACTTTTCCTTTAAAAACAATTTGGGGCCCCGTTGTTGTATGTTTTGGGAAGCTTCTGTTTGTTTTTTTTGGAACTCGTGTTAGAAACCCCTGTGGTTTTTTTTTTTAAAAGCAACCGAAAAAAAGCTTCTGTTGTAACATCATGGAAAAGTCCAAAAAAATCAGCCAAGGGAGAATTGTGGAATTTACAAGTATGGATCACCCTTTGGGTTTTTCAATTTCCAGAAACCTGGGGGTGCCTCTTCTTTGTAAAAACAATTAGAGGAGAAAAAATGGGGGACCCAGCGCACGGAGTTCCGAAAAAAAGCCAAGGTGCTGGTTTAAATTAAAAAAATTTTGTCTTTTATTCTTAAAAGTGCAGAGGTAGAGTCTCCGCCCATTAAAAAATAGCAAAATAACCAAGGTTTTCTGCTGAACACCAGCGCTTTCTCAAGGGTAGTGGTAAAATGTTACCCCAACATAATGCAAAAATTTTTTTAAAAAAAATTTAAGATAACTGATACAGTTAAAAAGGGCAAGTCCTTACATACAAGATTGCCCTTTGAAAATGAAAAAGTAGTCATGCACAGCTTGTATAACTGTAAATTTGGGGGGGTGTGTTAAATTTGTTGCCCAAAAATAACTAAAACACAGATAAATGTCAAAACCGCTGGCTTTTGTTTTAACCTCTTCAACCTCCTGATAAACCCACGGAGCTGCTGGATATTAGAGACCCTGCGCTCCTCCACCTTCCATTTCAAGATCCCCACACAGATGCTCAATAGGGTTTGGGTCTGAAGACATGCTTGACAAGTCCAGCATCTTTACCTTCATTTCTTGTAGCAAAGCAGGGGGTTCATCTTGGGGGTTTTGGGGCTTTCTCATAGATTAGGTCAGCTCATGTAAGAAACAGTTTTTTTTTTGATTTTTAAAAGTTCTTTATCCTAGGGTCCGGGAAGTTCAACATAAATGTCTGGCAGGTGTTAGGGGTGATAACAACAAATTAAACACCCTCTTCCATTCACACTGACATCTTTTAAACTAAGTCAATGACACTTGGGGTGAAAAAAGGGGTTATTGGGCAAAATTTTCCCATTTTCACTTAGGGTGTACACTTTTGTTCAGCAGTTTAACATGGTGGCTGTTTTGTTTTTATTTTGAGGGACTCAAATTTCACTTTTTCCAAGCGGCACTGCATTTTACATCAAGTGTCATATTTTTCCCAGTGTTGTCCAGAAAATTTTTTTTTTAAGGGTTTTAAAAAAAAAAAAAAAAAAAAGAAAGGGGGTGTACTCACTTTTGTGAGATACTGAATAACATTAGACAGCTGGAAAGCTGGAAATCACTTTCCAAGTTGTGGACAGGACCTTGTACTTTATACTCATTGTACCAGAAAAAAGAAAATGGGGCCCTCACCGGGTGCTCAAAGAAGCTGCTCATTCTTGCACATGTAAAGGGCAGTAAAGAACTTTTGTACAACAATGAATTTTAGAGGAAAAATGGACTCCCCAATCATGTATACTTCCTGTACCGAAAGGTTTTCTATTTTAAAGTTTTCTGCCCTGGGACGCCTATCTCAGCGCTTTGAAAATCTCCTAATCCCCCCCCATTCCCTCTTTTTTTAAATAAAACCTGAACTGGTTTGGTAAGTTGGCCACAGAGCCATTTTTTTAACATACTATAAACTACAAAAAACAATCGAAGGGGGAAAAAAATACACCCACACCCCCTTACGCTCCCTAATCTTCCCAAATTAACACTTTCTTAACTTTCCAGAAAACCCTTGGGGGTGAGGTCCTTGGACCCATCAATCCTTTCCAAAAACCCAAGGTCTGGCGAAAAAAACCCCCTTCTTTCCTCCCCCTTTTTACCCCCCACCATCACCCCCGGCTTCGGGGCACCCCAAAATCAGGCGGCCCCCCTTTTCCATCACTTGCTCCCAAGGACGAACCTGTGGGACCCAACCTTGCCAGCCCAGGGGATCCCAAAATTTGGGGCCCAAAGGGGAAAGCCTGACCCCCCCCTTTTCCCCCCGACCCCAAAAGGCCCCCCCAACCCGCCAGTTTACTGGAAAAAAAACCCCTCCTTTTGCTCCTAAAACCAATTTATCCCGGCCCTCACCAAGACCCCCAAAAACCCAAAATTTAGGGAGGGAGGGTGGGACTGCGTTCCCCATGACCTTTGGGTCTGACTCCCGCGCGGTGCGGGGCTGGGCTTTATTTGCCGGCCCCCCTCTGCATGCCCTCCCGGCGAACTTGCCCCCTCAAACCCCCCCCCGGGGTCTGCGGCGCGGGGTAAAGGGGGGCCCTCCCTTAGGACTGCGCCCCCATGCCCCGGTCCGCCCTTGACCCTGGGCAGGCCTATCTCTAGCTGTTTTGGAAAAAACTCCCCAAACCCCACCATTCCCCTCTTTTTTTTAAAAAAACAGGCTGGGGGGATAAATTGGCCACGCAGCCATTTTTTTAACAACATAAAATCACAAATAAAAATGCGAATGGGAACTAATACACCCAATCCAATACGCTAACCCTAAAACTTTCCCCCAAATTAACCCTTAATTTTCCAGAAAAACAATTGGGGGAGGTCCTTGTAGCCCAACAATCCTTTTCCCAAAAACCAAGGTCTGGCAACAAAATCCTCCTTCTTTTCCTCCTCCGTTTTTACCCCCAGCCGTCACCCCCCCGGCTTCGGGGACCAATAACCCCCCTCAGGCGGCCAACCATTCCCTCCCTTGCTCCCAAGGACGCAGCCCCTTGGGGCCCCAAACCCTTGCAGCAGGTATCCATGAAAAAGAAGCCCAAACTAGCCCGACCCCCCACTATTCCACCGCCAAAGGACCCCCCCAACCCCCCACAGCTGCACATTTTACCCCTTACGTGTGCGACGCCCCCCCCAAAACCCAAAGCCTCTCGTTCCCCCCGAATTTTCCCAAGCCACAAAACCAACCCAACTGCATTCAGATGTACCCCGTTCTTACGCCAAAACTTCCCCCCATCCTCGAGTTTCCCCATGCCTAACCCGAACCCCCCCGTTCCTAAACGAACGACGCAAAGACCTATTACTTTAATCCTTGCCATTAATACCCAAAACCGAATCTGCGTGCCACCAGACAACCTCGGGACGATTCACCATATAACCACCAATTTGGGGGACAATCCCACAAGCCGCAACATATCAAATCGATTCCCCAATTAATTCCCAAAAGGGGTAGCCCCAAATCATTCCCCCCGACATGAAAACCCCCCTATATCCGGAGCTCGGGTCCCACGCAAAATCTCTGGAATTTTGGCGCACTTGGCTCCAGGATAAGCCTCTTTTTCCCAAAAACACCGCACTAGAGCAACATCTTCTGGAAACCCCCCGTTGTCGAAACGCTTTTCACGTAACGCCGCCCCCCTCTGGCCCCCATGCACTACAAATTCCCCAAATCCCGAAGGCGTTACCCGAAATAGAAAAAACAAAAAAAAAAAGGGGGGGGGTAACCGAAAACCCAGAAACGACCTTCCAACCCCCTAATGGCCCTTGCAGCCATTCCCCCCACCCCCCTTTGGAAAACTGCCCGACGATTCAGCCAATGCGGGCGAATGTACAATCGGACTTTTGATTCCAACCCATTTTGCGTACCCCTTCGGCCCAACCCCCCCCAGCCGCTTCCGTGCCGCCCCGATGCGGAAAAAATGTGGCAATGCGTGGGTCCAACCGAGCTCGCCCCAAAACCGCCCAAGATGCGGTAAATTGGAACCCCGGGCAAAAAACCCCCCCGCTGACCAGCAGGGGGAGCGGTCCCTCCTACTAATCTTTATAATCGTCCCCAACACCGTAACAGGCAAATAATTGCCCCCTTGACCCCGCTTAAAGCACACCTTGCCCTTGCCCTTTGGTCGGCTTGGACCGAGTATTTAACACCCCCCGACCCTCCGGGTGTGCGTTGAACACCGGTCCCGAATCCCCATCACTTTTTTACTTGGGGGATACCAGCTCGCGATCCTTTTGGGCCCCAAAAAGGCCGTGAAAAAACGCGAACAGCTGACTTCAAGTCAATGAACAAACTTCGGTACTTTTTCCCAGCCGTTCTATAATTAAAGACCACTGGAGCCCCTGATCCATCCCCTTTTACTTCCCGCCGCAAAACCCCCCAAGGGTTTTACTCCAAAAAATCTTTTGTTACACATCAAAACCCCGTGCTTTAAACCAAAAGCCCAAAGCCGATTGCAAAACTTGTCATTTGGAACCCCCCACCCTTTATTGGGCCCTGACCTACAAAAAAAACAAGGCGCCGACCTTCCCCCCCGTGCAAGCATAATGCCCTCCAACATCGTTCCCAGAGAGCCATAAAACGGATAGGGCCACGTCCCGGGGCCAGAAAATCTAACTAGTGGTTTGCAGCTTTCCCTACCAGGCCTTCGTCCTCGGGACATTCCAGCCCCCCCGCCGCGCTTCGGGCCAGCTCCAAAAAAAGTTTTCCAACGCAAACGAGACAAAGCCAATTCTTTCTTCCCCGGAACGTGCGTTATAACACCCTTGGTTTAAGCCCCGACACCCAAAAACAAAAAGCCTCAGCAGGCAGGGGACGGGGGGGGGGAAGCTGATAGGGAATTAAGGTTGGACCCCCCCCAGGTTGTCACAATGGGGAACCGAATCTTTTTGTTTCCCGAAAAAGTCCCCCCCAAATTCGAAAGAAACACAATGGGGAAAAAATTCCAACAAAACCAAAAATTTTTGGCCAAACCCCCAAAGGACCATTCCCTGGCCAAGCCCCGGCACCACTCTCCCTGGAATATCACCAAAAACCCCAAAATCCCCCTGATTGTAAAAAAACCTCCCCATCCACATTACACAAGGGGGGTTGTCCAAAAAAATCGAACGCCGTTATATTGCTCCAAAAACGACGCCCAAATCTCAAATCATCCTTCAGCCCGCAGTCAAGCGAAAAAAATGATCGGGGCCCAACCCCCGCCGTGTTTTGAAAACCGCCGTGAAAAAACACTCCCCCATTAGCATGAAGACCCAAAATTTTAAATTTTCCCAGAAAGACTGTAATTCCCTCAAAGTTACCCTTTTTGCAAGCCAGTAGCCCCTTTTTTTCCGCCTCATGTCCACCCCTTTATCCTCCGGGAGGCTACATTCCTTTTAAAACCGAAAACAAAATTGAGTACCCAGAAAATTGATGCCGAGTTGGCCCCTCGGTTTTATCCGGGGCCAATGGAACTCCCAAAAAAATTTGACCCCTTGCACCCATGCCAAAAAGCGACCCCCCACACCTCTGATCCGGGCCCCATGCAAAAGGGAAATATCTAAAAATGAAATTTCCGATGACAAAACCCCAAAGTCCCTACCACGCAATCCCCAAAGGAGCAAAAAGCTTAAAAAAACAAGCAGGAATGGAAAAACCCCCCACGGTAAAACTTTTTATAAAACGACCCCCCCGTAATTCCTAATAAACGTGCACTGTTCGGGTGACTGGCAGTAAACTTAAAGCGGACTCAATTCCCTTTTTTTTCCTGCGGGCTCCCTGTCCTACAACCTAACCCCAACGAAGCCCGCGTCAAAAGACGTATAAGCCCGGAACAAAAATCCGGTCAATCCCGTCGTTAACCGTTTAAAACCCTTTTGGAAAAGACAAAAAGGGGGAATTAAACCCAAAATTGTTGGGGCCTTTTTTTGGGGCCCCCTCCCCATGGGGGAGCCCCCCCCAAATGGGAAAAAAGGGGGGAAATCCCCTTTTAATTTTTTTAGCTTCACCCCTGGGTGTTCAAAGCCATTTTTAAATTCCCACTGAAAAGGGGCCTTTAGTGCTGGTGACAGGGTCGAAAACCCCTCTTGGGAAAAACCCCCCTTAACAGCAAAGTGTTTTTGTCTGGTTCCTATTTAGGAAAGGCCCATGCGAGAATGTTCACTGGTGTCCCCCCCTGCGAAGGGCCCGCTTTTTTCCCCTTCCCCTTTCGCAAAACCGTGTGGCCGTGAGAGGGTGCACTACACCGGAACAACGGGCGAAGCAACATTGCTCCAAATTTGCATGACTGTCATTAAATGCCAGCAAACCCCCGGCCCTTTAAAACCCCCCCTTGGGACCCCCTCCCCCCGACCGCGCCTCCCTGCGACTGGAACCCCCCGGGGCCACCTGGAAAGGGGAAGTTTCCCTAGTGTGTCGGCGCCATTTCCTCAACCCCAAAACCAAAAGTCCTTCTAATCCCCCGGGGTTGGGAAAGGCCCCAAAAATGCTTTTGTGCGAAAATTTTTCGTCGTAGCGGGCAAGCTTGCCCATTTTAACCCCCCTGGCCCCCTTTTCATCCAGATAAAAAAAAGGGCGGAACAATGTTCCGGAGACTTTTTCTCCAAAGTGCTTTCCAAAAAGGCAAACGCCTGCACCCGTTTTTAAAAATTGCGGTTCAACCGCCCCCTGCGCTTTTTTCCTCATCCCTTTTTTTTTCTCCTTCCCTTTTCCTTTTGGCAGATTAAATTTTTCTAAAGGGAGGAGAAAAAAATTTCGACAAAATCACCTGCCAAATCTTTTTTTCACCTCCTTTTTTTAAATGACCCCAGAGGGCCCTCAAAAAAAACATTTAAACCCCTTTTTCCCCATCATCCGCCCCAACCCCACGATGATTCCTCTCGGCTGAACCCGATCGGTTTTCCCTTTTCCCGGGCCCCTGCCTGCTCCCCCAAAAACCCCCATCCCAAGGCGGGAAAAACATACCCCTGAGATGGTACCGCCAATGCATGCCGCTACCCGGGGATGTTGACCCCCCAAACCCCGGGAGACCCGGGAACGGGCCAAAAAAATTTGGGAATGTACCGGTATCCTGCCCCGGGGTTCCCGCGCCCGCGGACGAAACCCCCGCCGATCCCCCTTGACCGGGAGGCCCCAACGGCGATTCCCAAAATGATGAACTCTCCCGGGGTGCACAGAGCGTGATCCCGCCAGCCCTCCAATCGATCCCTGAATCCTCCTCCGTGCCCCGCGTGGGGACCACCCGACTCACGCCTGGACTCGACCCCCGATGTTTTCCCGGCCCCTGAAACCCCTGACCCAATCCTGTCGGCCCGTCCCTGTTGGGAAACCCCCCTGGGTCCCCCTGGCCCGCGGGACCCAACCCAGCCGGGGGAGCGTCCCCCCGCCCCCGAGTCCCATGCGTCCTCCCCTCCCCCTGGTCCGTGCTGAAACCCGGTCCCCGGCGGGCCCCGGGCCGGCTCTTTCCCCCGGGGCACCCCCCGCTGCCGGGGGGATCGCGCTGACAGGAACCACGCAGACGCTGCCCCCGAGTGGGAGCCCGGGTTTCTGCGCTCCGCTGGGCCCACTCGCCCGTCAGATTCCTCCCCGGTCGAGCCCCCGGGGACCGGCCCCGGAACCACCGACCGACCTGGAGGGGGCCCCCCGAGGGGGTCCTACGGCGAACACGGGGCCCTAGGTGTGGCCCTTGGCTAAAACCGTTCTGGAGGGCGGGTCCCCTGCCTTTCCAGTCCAGGGCCAAAGGGAACCCAGTAGGGCCCGCAGGGGATGCCCACTACCCCACCGAGCGCCCCACGGACCGCTCGCTAGCCCCTGCCGGCCCCCCCCCTTGCAGCCTGCCGCAGCTGTGCCAAAAAATTCCCCCACCCCCGTCCCCCCCCGCTGTGTTTGCAAATACCGCCAAACTTTTCGCCAAAACTCCTCATAAAATGCCCGGGGGGAAAAGAAGGGGCAGAATCACTGCTGTTCCCCCACGACCCTTGGTCGCTCCCCGCGGCCGGGGTCGGCTTTATATAAAGGCCCCCCTCTGCATGAAGCGGGGGAACCCCGCTCCCCAAAAAACCCCCTGGGTCTGATGGGCGCCGGGGGGGTGTGGGGCCTCCCCTTAGGGCTGCGCCCCCATGTCCGGCCCCGTCCTTGAGAGTTGGTTGGATCAGTGTCTGATACAATGATTCTTGAAACCACAATCAACAACCAGGGAAGATCAATTTATGTTGAAAACATTGTATTCAGAGGCCATTATAATTTGAGGGATCACTGTATATAGGTAGGGCACGTAGACCCCTCAGGTCCCTTTTTGTAGCTCAGAACATACTTTAACTCTTCATTCAGGGCAAGTAAAGCAATGTATTTCCATAGTTATCCAATGTTATAAAAATGTATTTCAAAGTTTTCTTGTATTGTATTCGTGTATGGTTTCTTATGCTGGAATCATACCAAATCTAAAAAATAAAATGTGTCATGGTCAATCAGATCCCATCATGTTGAGATATCCTCCCATTAATTCATTGTTGAACAAAGCACCACTGGGGAATTAAAGAGTGCCCAGGCTTCGAAAACAGAAAAAATAGGGGAAAACCATGGGGCTGAACAGGTTTTTTTCCCTGGCATGAGTCCTAAATGTCAAGCAGAATATTAATATTTCACAAGCATTTTTACGATTTAATACTATTTAAATTGTAAATGAAGAACTATATAGACTAAACACTGCGTGAACATATAGTTTTGTAATATATAGTTATTTAATTGTTAATGTTCCCCAGCTATTCTCTGATCTATCTCTAATAGCAAATAACTGCATGTGAAATCAATGGTTTCCCAATTAGAATGTAAAACAGAATACTTGAAGGGATAAATGACATTTTCCCTAGTAAAGAGGGTTAACATTTCCGAAGACGAGATTAATTCCACAAGAAACACTAAAAGGATTTATCATGTTGATAAATTTGAATTGAGTGAAGATTAAATAAAAGAAACTACATGGCTTCCCCGACTTGAATTTTTGTAGCAAATTAAAATTTTCCCACTGGAATTGTTTGAAAAGGGGCGAAACAATGACATGGAGTTTTTATACCTTATGGATAGAGCTGTCATTAAAAGTAAGAGTGCCTTTTCCCTTTTTATTGCATCTTGTAGTATAAAAAGAAAAGAAGGTGGCTATGTGAAAAAGAGACATGGTAAAAGTGGGGTGGGAGGACCGGGGGAAGCATGTGGCCTGGGGTTTTAATGTCTCCCCCATAGTACAAGTTTAAATAAAAAATGGTTGTACATAACAACATTTTCCCCGGGATTTAATGTAATAAAAAAAAAATTGTTGCCCATACATGTCCAAGGTTGAACACACTAAGGGCTACATGTATGAGTTTTGGTGCCCAGGCACCATTTTCTTTTGCGCGCATTAGTAGAAAGAATACCCCTGAATCTTTGCCGTCTAGTGGGTCATAGATTTTAGGCTTTTAGCTACAAAGCACACCTGGCTAGGTAAACCCACTTTTAAAGTGCTTACCGCCCCCAGCAGAAATGCGCCGGGATTTCCCGATAAAAAGCATAAATTTGAGATTTTGTACGTTGTAGGGCCCCCCTCCACATGCCCCCGATTTTAGGTGCATTCAAATGTGCGGGGCTCTGTAATGAGCCAAAATTTTGGAGTGGCCTGATTAAACATGTAATGAATGGGGCTGCCCCTTTTTGGGGGAAACAACCCCAGATTCTGGCACACCCCCATAAAAAGTCGCCTAATTTGGGGGAGAAAAGGGGCTTCACAAAAAAGAGACTTTTGAAAACCCTGGAATCCACAAGGTTCCCTTCTATTGATACCAATTTTTAAACATTTTTTTTCAAGGTTTTTTTTTCTAACGTACATGCTTATTGCATGTGAATTTTAGTTTTTTGGGTTTTTGTTTTACAGGGGTTTGCGTAGATGGAGCCGATTCATGCTTTTGGGTTTTGGGGGAAACCCCGCATTCAAATCTACATGCAATACACATGCACATATTTTGGGCCCTTATTGATTGAGGATTTTAGCCATTCTTATTGACATTAGTAAATTTTCATGCATTTTCTGCTTGGAATACAACCAAAGAATGAGCATGTTCAAAGTTTTTTTTGTCCATGGGTTTTTCTAAAAATCTTGGCGGTTCAACGCCCTATGAACTCAAACTTCTTTTTTGAAGCAAAGGGAATTGTTTTCTTTCCGTTTTCAACAAGGATTTCAAGGCGGAGTCCATATGGAGTCCTACTAGAAATCCTCAGCGTGTGAACATACCCCAACATTCATACACACATCATGAATTTCAATATTTGACTGAATAAAACTTTATAAAATGTACATTTAGATTATAAATTGGCAAGTATAATAAAAAGAATATTGGGAAAGGATGTATCTTTAATTTGTACTGGCTATCTACTCGTCCCCCAAGATTGAATGGGTGGGAAACGTGTTTAGCCTCCAAACAGGGACATAAGAGCACTGTTCTCATGACTGGTTGATCCCAATGGCAGGATCCACAGCAATCAGACAGGACCTTATGTATGAAAATTGTCTTGGTCTAGAATTTTCTTTGGGTTTCCGTAGCAGCCAAAACGACCCCCCCCCCTCTCCCCCCCCTTTTAATTTTTATATAGTTCTGAAAAAAGAAAGGGGAGCATGATTGGGTTTCTATGGGCAACAAAGAAAAGTCAGATCTAGACAGTTTTCATACATGAGGCCATAAGTGTCTGTTTTCAGGCAACCCCTGAAATTTACCAGTTATACTGATGAAAGGATAGCACTGCTGGGGAATGTCGAGCATTTCTGTTCTTGATGAATTGAGGTTATTCAGCAATTTTGGGAATACTAGGAGTTTTTGTAAAAACCCAGGGGTCTGATTCAGAAATTGAAAAATTAGATGAAATTAAAACTTTATTTTCCCTTTGCTAATAAAAAACGGGGACGGGTGAAGAGATGATGAGTCTCCCCAGACTACATTGGTAAAAAAAATCTGCTTAAAATTGTAATATTAAAACAAAAATTATAAATGTAAATTCTCCGGTTATGATTCCCAATGCTATCTTAAAATCCTTGGATGGAGGCTTTGCAAGTCTTTACAGAGAGCAAAAGATGTAGGAAAGGGCAAAAATTGTTGTCCTTTCCCTTAAAACCCCAGAAATGCAGTTCCAAATTTCGGATGTATTTTATGATATCACAGTTGCAGCAATTACCTTTAGGGAGTCTTTTGGGTGTGAAATAGTTGCTTAACCCCTTAAAAAAATTCAAAAAAGAAATTAAAAAGGGGATTCTCTTAATTGTTTGCTTTTAAAATGTAGCAAATAAAGACTATACATTGCTGCTCTGATTCTGCTTGGGTAATTTTACTCAAAAAAATGGTTTTTGGCCCCATTTTTAATTTCGAAGTTTTGAAGAAAAGTTCAAAATTGAAACCCCCATATTTAAAGTGCTAAGGTTATTGTCTACCCCCTGCTGTTTCACAGAGCACAGGCAATTTCCTGAAACGTAGGGGGGTCTATAGCAGGTTGCATATCAGCCTTTTATTTACCATTCCTTTCGTGAATGAGTGCAGGAGATTTATACTTTTAAAAGTCACAAGGCTACGAGCTGAAAGGGTTAAAACTTTCATTTAGTTAGGTAAACAAAGCTTATGTTACAGGAAATCGCGAAGTGTTCACCCTGGTTTAAGACGACTTATGGTGCTTTGGGTCATCAGTTAAGGGAAACATAAGAGAGGTGGTTAATAATCTGGATAAACTTTTGTAACTAAAACCCGAATTTTTTTATCTTTTGAACAAAGCAAAATCAAAACAACAATGTTTTAGTAATAGTCTTCATTTACCTTTTCCTTCATATTGAAAGCTAATTACTTTGGTGAGAAAACCCAATTAAAGTCACTTGGGGTAAATTACAAGGATAAAAGCTCCAAATATAATAATGTAGTTGCCTGTTTGGGAGGAGCCTGAAATTGGTCAAAAACTAGGATGAGATAAGACAAATACTGGATGAGGTTTCTCTTCTGCAAATTTCTTGATATACTGTAATCCCTTTCTTTACCAAGAGATGTTTTGCACCTTTTAAAGGGGACCTAAAAAATCATTTTCCCTTATGGGAATTTTTCTTGGCATAATAAACAACTGCATAAAACTAGAAAAAATAATGCCCACCTGCAAGTGCAGACCCCTTTTCTTTTCTTCTCTCCAGCAGGTGGGAAATTGGGGCATTTTATGTAGGGGTTTTGTGATAATTTTTACTGTCCCCCCCCCCCCCCCCCCTTTTGTGTAGAAAAACCTCATATGGGAAGTGAGTACATTTTTTCGAAAAAAAAAAAAAAAATTTGTAATAATTTGTTATTGTGGGGAGAGGGTAGGGGGGCATATTCTGTGGCTTGTGCATAGCTTCTTGTTCGTAAAAAGGGTAGGGGGAAAATTAAACAGCCCCATCCCCCTTTTTGAAAAACATTTGTTTTTCCGGTTTTCCCTGCCCCCAATTTTTTTAATTTGGTGTTACCCCCATTTTATTTCTTTCTGGGGGGATACTGAAAACCTTTTCGGCCCTATTTTCCCAAAGAGAAATTAAACTTTTTATTTACCCCATCAACTTAAGTGTGGGATTTGTTTTGAGGTTTTTACCCGAAAAATTTAAAATTCGGCAAGGTTTTTAGGGTTTGCTGGGAAATTTTCAGATCTTGCGTATTAAGGTTTTTAAAATCGTGCATAATTATTAAGTTTCGCCCCTTTTTTCCCGGGCGTTCCTGAAATTTTGGGGCCGGGAAAATTTGGTTTTACAGATAGAACCGGGGGTGAGATGTGTTTTGCGACGTAAATAAATGGATGTGTTTTGGTTGCGAGGGGCGGGAAAATTTCCCCATGACCTTTTTTTAAATAGAACACTTTTCCCTTTTTCCCAGTTTGTGTTTCGGGGGTTTTCATAGGGTTAGGACCTGCGCTCTGTTTGGGGCCCAAAAACAGAAAAGCAAAATTAGTTTTTTTTGGGCCACAGAAAAAAACCTTTTCTATTAGCTGTGTTTCCTTCCAATTTATTTAAAATTAGAGATTTAAAGTTTTATGTAGTTAGTAGAAAATTTTTTAAAGCAGCATCTACCACTGTAAATTAAACGGCGGTGGGGGGGGGGGAGGGGGGGGCCCTCCCGCGGGCGAACCAGCAGTTTTTTTAAAAAAAGAACGGGGGTTAAAGTTCACCAAGATTAGTGTAGAAAAGTAGTGGAATTCTTTTTATTAACTGTTTGTTTTAAAAATTTTTCCTGGATATTGGGCCCCCTGAACTTATATTGGATACAAAATTCATTTCTGTAACTGGGGTCTCTTTGTTAGCTGAAAAAACTCCACTTTTTTTTTCGGTATACTTTTAGATAGGTGTTTTCAAATTAAAAATTTTTAAACCCCTTTTAAAACACCTGGGGACTGTTGATTTTTCCCCCTTGCATTTAAAATTTTTACGGGCAATCTTTTTAGCCCGCAAGGTTGTTTGTTGAAAAAAAATCCCGTTTTGTTGGGAAAAAAAACATAAACATTTCGTTTTTTTTGGGATTTTTTGCGAAACCAGCATTGTTCATTGAGCTGCATTACGTAATTTTAAAAACAGCAATTTTTTATTCCCACAGGTAAATTTGAAGGTTTGCAAAAAAAAACCGTTTTTTTGCCCAAAACCCATAACAGTTACGTTTTTTTTGGGCTTTTGGCCCCCGGCCTTTTTTCCCATTGCCCCACCCATTTTAAGAAAATTTTAAAAACAGCAATTCTATTTTTCACCCCCGGGGGAAATTGAAAGGTGCAAAAAAATCCCTTTTTTAATTATACCCAAAACAAAACATTTTGTTTTTTTTAAATTTTGCGCCCCCGGGCTTTGTTCATTGCGCGCCCCTACTTTAATTCTTTAAACAGCAATTTTATTCCCCAAAGGGTAAATTGAAAGGTGAAAAAAAATTTCCCGTTTTTATATAAAAACATAACTTTTTAAGTGTTTTTTGGGATTTTTTGGGAAAACCCCCACATTGTTTCATTTACGCACCCTTTCAAAAGTAAATTTTTAAAACCCAGCAATTCTATTTTTCCCACAGGTGAATTAAAAGGGCAAAAAATACCTCTTTTTTTATATCAAAAACAAAACTGTTAGTGTTTTTTGCTTTTGCCACCCAGCATTTTTTCCTTGAGCAGCATTACGTAAATTTAAAAACAGAAAATTCTATGGGTAAAAAGGGTAAAAATTAAAAGGTGCAAAAAATCCCGTGTATTATACAAAAAACATAACAGATACGGTTTTTTTTGACTTTTGCGCCCCCCGTTTGTTATTAGCGCATAACGTAAACCCTTTAAAAACAGAAATTTATGTCCCCGGGGAAAATTTGAAAAGGTGCAAAAAAAACCTTTTTATTTTTACAAACCCTTAACAGATAAGACAAAACCCGATCCCTTTCCGGCACTTTTTAAGGGGGGGGTTTCAGACGGGTTTTAAATTGGTAATACTCCCGGTCCGGGACAGGTATAGCCCAAGGGTCCATTTTGAAACTAAAATGGGGGTTTGGAAAGTCCCCCTTTTGGGCCCGGCATTTTTAAATTGGGGGGGTCATGAGGTTTGGGCTCATGCTGGTTCCAGGACAGGGTATTCAATGTCCAAGTTCAAGTAAATGAGGGTTTTTCAAAACCCTTATGCCTTCGGGGCCATTTTTAAATTTTGTGGGTGTTGGGGTTTTAAAAGGGGCCCGGGCCCTGTGGTACAAGACAGGGATAGAAAAAATTTGGTCTGTGATTTTTTTCTGTAAATTTTAAATCCCCTAAGGTGTTGCCCAAAAGATTTTAGTTGACCAAATTTAAATGTTGTGGATTTTAAATTTCCAGCTTCCCCAGCCTTTTTTTGGGTTTTAAAATGAAGGGGGTTGTTGCTCTCCCTTTAGACTTTAATGGTCATCGCCCCCTTAACAAAGCTCATACCCGAAAAAAACCTTATCGTATGGGAAGACAAATGGGACTTTTCGATCGATTTCGTACCCCAAAAGCAATGTCAACATAGTTTTTGAGGGCATTTTTTTTTGCAGGAAATTTGGGAAATTTTTTAAATTTGATCCCAAATTTCTTTAAATCAGTTTCTTTAGTTTTGTTTTTTTTTTCTTTTTTTTAATTTTTTGTGTTTTTGAACCAAAAAATTGAAACGAAAGTGTTTGATTTTAAATTATTTTAAATTTTCAGTAAATTTTTTAATATTTTTTGTCAGTGTAAAGTTATTTCTGTGTGATTTTTTCCTTTCTCTAACAAAAGGGGTTTTGTCCCATTTTTTGGTTTTTTAACTTTTGTATTGGGGGAGCCATAAAATAAATTCTTTATGGGTTGAAACGGGAAAATAAATGAAACTGCACATTTTTTTGGGACCAAGGGGAATTCGTCTTTCCCCGATTTCACGTGCGTTAAAAAGCAGGATAAACGTTTTGGGGGGTAAAATTGATTCCATTGATAAGAATTTTTTTTTAATTTCCTATGCATCGCCATTTTCTAAGACTATTTTTTCTGTCACTGGAGCTTTATGAGGCCTTGTTGTTTTGCAAGGCAAACTGTAGATTTTAGGAAGCGGGAAGACCAAAAAACTGATTTTGCTTTTTTTTTTTATTTACTATGTATAGTGTGCAAGATAAATAAAAGCAGTGATACCAATTATCTTTTTTTGTTTATTTTTTATACAACAAATGGAAAAAAAATTACAATTTTTCTTACATTTTCAGCTTTTTTGCTGGGAATTTTTTTCCCCCTAGGGGACTTGAGCATGTCATTAGGGGCTACACCGTTTTCTAATGGCTGAGATGTCATGATTGCACTGTCAGTGTCATCAAAGTAGTTAAATGTTGGATGGTTGGTTGTGATTGACAGCCAGCTCCCCGCCTGTGGAAGCATTCTCTTGATCTTTTCTCCTAATCTTATCAAGATGATGAAGTAAGATGTCATGTGTCGTTAAGGTGTTAATCACTGGAATCTTTTCCACTTTTTCCCTAGTTTAGATTAGTTTAGTACCCTATACAATATAGGTGCTCAGTGTGACTGATGGATGTAGTATATTGCTTTAGACCTTCAGCAATTTCAAAAAACTTTAAATTGATGGCATAATGGGGTTTTCTCACTACAAAGATTAGCTTTCAAATAAGGGCGTTTAAATACATTGGTCAATATATTTTACTTTTATCATGAGCTAAGATTTTATGGCCTCTCTGAGAGCACACATGTATGGTTACTTGTATACCAGACAGACGTCTGTTATCTGATTAGCTGAGAGCAGAGTGCAATGAGTGACATCGCTCACTGATGGGTTGAGGTGGAAGCAATCTAAGTATATCTAACAGGATTAGCTTCACTAAACCAAGGGTACATGTGCTGTAAGGACTGAAAAGTATGGCTTATCTTAATTTGTTAGAGATAAATTATCTGCACTGCAGGTAAAGTCATCTTGCTAAACCCGTATTGCTAATTTTGCTGTAGAGCCCCCACGCCCGGGAGACTGTAAGTGCAAAATTTTCCTAAAAAAAACAAAAAAAAGCGGTGGAAAAATCCCTTTAAAAAGTTGTTAATTTCAAAAGTAACCAAACTGCTTGATTTGGACAGGTTGGACAAGTGGTCCGTTCACATCTGGCAATGTCATTGAGAGCTACTGTATTAACATAATCAATAAAAGACCGTAGCCTAATCGACAAAGTCAGTGGTCACCTTTGGAGCACATTCACTTATGTGTACAAAACAAATTTTTTTTAATTGAAAGACAAATCCAGGCAAGGGTTATTAGGCTGACACCCTAAAATACTTGGCTGGCTTCCCGATATCATTACAGTTATTTCAGTGAGCATGACCAGTGTTACTGGGATATGTTAATGTATTTACTTTAAATTAAATTGTGGCACCATTTCCAACCAAAACAAAGGCTTCTTGTAAATAATTTCAACCCCTGTTTACTTATAAATGTAAAATTAATGAGCAGTAGAAGAACCATGTTAGTGTTTTAGTTTAGTTGCACATTATATTTCCATTCAATTTATTTTTAGTTCAGTCTTTTAATTGACTGACATAAACATATAAACCTACGTGAATCACCCAATTCATGAACACCTGAACACGAGTGGTCCTAAGCAAGTTAGCTGTTTATTTACTAAACTTGCATATAAGGAATTAGTACATATATCAATAATCCGAGACAGTCTACCATTCTGGAAATTCTAAGCTTTCTTGTAAAGCAGTCAGTATATTAGTAGCATGATGTTTTACACGTAGCACACACCACCTCGTGTCAGCCGCACAAAGAGGGCCACCAGAAATAGCAACATCGTGTACTATGTTGTGGGCAGCTGCTAGACTTTTTCTAATAACCCACCACATTTGAAATGACCAAGAATAATATCATCTTTATGCTGCCTCTCAAACCCATGCCATATATTTACTAATAGCATATTAGTGAGGAGTGAAGGAAGGGGCAGAAGGAGCGGAGACAGAATATTATTTGCGGTCTATACACTTCCTTCGTGGTTGACAACCTCTTATTTTTGTCAGCAACTCATCAAAAAAACTACAGACCAGACCAATGGACCAATTGGAAAACCAATCTGAGTCATAAAGATGATAGGTAACATATGTCTCCCGTTATAATTCAAATGGAAAAAGAAAAATAGCCAGCTCACCTCCTAATGCTTCAAAGGCAATCCAAATGGAAGGTCCGTGCTCAAATCCGCGTCCCATGGAACGCAAAGTGGTCCGAGACAAGAAATAGAAGTCGATTGGCACCGGTCCGATAATCGTATAACATTGTATCCAATTTACTGAGGCAATATAAAACAAACAAAAGGCAAAAACATGTGCACAGGATGGTCAGAGGGGCGGACAAGCTGAAACGTTTTGGGCCGGAAGTTGCGCTTAGTCTTAGCTCCCGTTATCTACTGGGGGAGACCGGAACCAGAGGAGGAATGTTGTCCAGTGGTGAATTTGTCTAGCTACCTTCTTTTTACAGCTCAATTATCTATTTTGAGTAAAGGTCTGAGTTCTTGCTTCACAAGGAACTTTGACATCTATGTGATTCTTTGGGACCTCAACAAATTAGCGAGAGTGATTACTTTTAAAAATCATTTTTCAAAAAAAGATGTAGATTCTGATCTCTGTCTTTTTTTTGAATAATGAGGCAAATATTAACCAGGACAATAATGTGATTGATGTATCTACTAACCAAAAGTTTTCTTTTCAAGAATCGTGTGCAGTCTATAAACTGAGATCTCTAAGTGGTGTGGATATGGATCAGGATGAACAGGGATTTCATATCTATTATCAAATACTGATTTTTACCCACTCCATTCCAGACCAGAATTATTGGATCTATTCCAGGATAGGATTGCACAAGACTTGGTGAAGTTACATTATAGGATTAGAGATTGAAGCAGGAAACAAAACATAAAGAAAGAAGAGTGCATAGCAATTAAAAGTTTGAAATTAAATACAGACAGCTGACAAAGATGGCGCCGTGATGGTCTTAGATAGGGGTCTTAATCAGAAATTAAATTTGTGATTACTTCAGGATAGAGATACATACTTACCATTGAATGAAGACCCTACTCCCATATTTTAAAAGAAGTCCAATAATTGTTAGATATAGGTGTTTCCTTTGGGGCGATTACAGACAAAATGGCTATATGTAGCTTTTCTGATTACTCCCATTTTTCCATTCTTTTCCTAAAATCCACAAACGCACCTTTCCCCCACCCATGTGTCTGATTGTTGCTGGCATTGGGTCATTTGGGGAGAAATTAGGAGCGTGGGTGGATTTTATGTTACAACCTTTGGTTGTTTCATTACCTGGTTTTGTTCAGGACACAAAGCATGTTGTATCCATGTTGCAGGGAAGTCAATGGTAGGAGGGATATAATTGGTTATCCTACAATGTTGTAGGATTAAATCCTAGCATCCTCAATGAACTGGCCATATTACATCTCCTTAAACATCTGGATCTATATAGTAACTATTGAGGTGGGACTAAGGCATTTCTGTGTCTCACTGTTGATTATCTCTATAATAATTTTTATGGGAAACAGTACCTGCAGGTCCATGGGCTGTCGATGGGAGCATAATTTTACTTGCCAATATCTTCATGGCAGCATGAGAAGAGATCTTTCTTTTTTTCCCTGGGAATCCCTTTCCCTCCACATCCAGTGGTATGGTCGTTATATTGACGAACTTCTGCTGGTGTTGGAGGAAAATAGGGATTTTGCTATATCCTTATTAATTTATATTAATGACAACCAGATGAATCTTTTTTTTTACTTTTGTTTTTGAGGAGAAAAGTGTTCAGTTTTTAGACATTAATTTGACAGTGGAACCAGTGAAAACTATTGTTTTTCCTCCTTTTCATAAAGATATGGTCCAATATTCTACTCTTTTGGCCTCCTCTTGTCACCCCACCCATGTGTCTCATGTTAGTGGGAGAACTAATCCGTACCAAGCACAACTGTTTAGATGATGCAACTTTTGAGCTTAATAAATGTGTGGTTAGTAAGCATCTATTTGAGTGACAATACTCTGTGTACCAATTGAAGAGAGTGTCAGATATAGTGAACAAGATACCTAGAACCTCATTACTGAACCGTAAAACAAAAAATTTGGGTGCTAATAAAAATTTGGGGGTTGTTTTTCAACTACATAAAGTCCCCAATCTTATGAAAGCAGCACATGAGAATATTGGTGAATTGATAGATAGGGTTATTAGATTTGTTCCCAAGCGAGTTCCCTTCTTGTGATCAATTTTTTCTACTAGTCTTTTTCTGACACAGGATCTACAACCTACCTCCTGGCTTTAGGTAAAGGTTTTTTTTTTTTTTTTTAAATGTGGACAGCTGGTAAATGTGTTACTCAGACAGCATACTTCTTTTTCAAACAATTGTTTCTATAGGATTAATAGTTTTATCAACTGCAAAAACAAATTCATAGTATATGTCATAGCATGCAGCATCTACAGGTTGCAGTATGTTGGATGTGCATACGTCGGCATCTACCTGACTCATCCAAACCTCCGTCTCCGAAGCTATCTATGGTTTCAAATCACTTTGCACAAATACATCAGGGTGACACCTCCTCCTTAAATTTTATTGGTTTAGAAAAACTGACAAAACCAATTAGGTGCGGTGACCATAGGAAGAAGCTGCTCAGCCTAGAGGTCTTTTGATCTTCTGGTTGGCTATGTGGATGCCACAAGGGCTTTATACCAGGTTCGATATCATATATCAATATTAATGCATGCAAGTATTAGGGTATGTTTACACGGCTTATTTTGGGGCGCATTTCGCGGCATACTGTGCTTAATATGCAGGGAAATGCATCTCATTAATATGGCAATCCAGAGCTCTCATAGAGAACTATGGATTACGCCTCCTCTCCCCGCTCGTACAATACAATCGTATTGTATGCACGGGGAGATAAGTTACATGTCAATTACTTGCAAGGAATATGCGCTGCGAGCAATGCATGTCTGTGGGGCCGGCGGGCTGCCGGCCCCCCCCGTGCCACGGGAGTACGCGCGTATTAGCGCGAGCTATCGAAACACACGATGTACTGTACGCGCCGCAGTACATCGTGTGAACATACCCTTAGGATTTTATTTCATATGTTATATTGTTTGTTTGCTCATAAGAATGTTATATTATGTTTTTATATTAATTCATTGCCTGCTGGTCTTAGGCGTTACCTTCCATAATCAGGTAATGGGGCTACTGGCTTTATTAGTGTGGTGTTAGTCTCAGTTGGTTCACACTCAGAATAAGGTCTGAAGTCCAAAACGTGTCACTGTGGGTGCTATTTCTATGGAACTTTATTGCTTTTTATGATGGAAGAATAAAGAATAATTTTTAATGCTTTCTACCTGAGGAGATGCTGAAATATTGCTTTTTTTCATTTATTTGACTTTCTGGCATGGCTCTCTAGATTTTTCCAGGACATCCGCAGGTGTTGGATGACTATGGTTGCTTGTGGTGAGCTAGCAGAAACATTTCTTCTTTCTCTATAGTGGTTTAACATATGTCTTTATAATGCAAATAACCTACAAATTAGGACTCCTGTACAATAATGATTATTATTAGCATATCATGCCAACTCTCACGTTTTTGGCGGGGTGGTCCCGCTATTTGGGTCCCCTCCCGCCCTCCGGGGAGTTGGCATTCCTCCCGCCGCCTGCAGGCGGCGGGGGTCCTTTAAATTACCGCCCCGCAAGAGTAGCGCTGGTGCGCTACTCTTGCGCCCCGGACCCTCTACAGGCGGGGCAGCGGCCGCAGCGGTCCGCTCACCCGCCCGCGGTCTCACTGTGCGGGGGGGAGGCGGAGGGATCGCTCCCCCCCTCCCTCCTTCCCTGTTGTCGGCGCCGGTGTGGCGCCGTAATACAGGGGAAAGGCGCAAGGGGAATGACGCGCGTGAGGGGAGGAGCGCGGCTGTCTCATTCCCCCCGCGCCGTGAAAAGACGGTCGGGCGGGGCCCCCCTGCAGGAGCCGGTAAGGGAAGTGGGTTTATTATTTAAATTTTTATTTGCTTTTAGGGGCTCTCCTGGTAACAGGGGGCAACTACCTTGGAAAAGAGGGGACTACCTGCAACAGAGGGGGATACCCCGGAAACAATGGGGGGAATACCTGGCTAACAGATGGGGGCACTACCTGGCTAACAGAGGGGGCACTACTGGCAACAGAGGGGGCACTACCTGGCAACAGAGGGGACATCTACCTGGCACAATAGGGGGCACTACCTGGCAACAGCGGGGCCATCTACCTGGCAACAAAGGGGCACTACCTGGCTAACAAAGGGGGGGCACTACCTGGCAACAGAGGGGGCATTTACCTGGCAACAGAGCAGACACTACCTGGCAACAGAGGGGACACTACCTGGCTAACAGAGGGGGACACTACCTGGTAACAGATGGGGCACTACCTGGCTAACAGATGGGGGGCACTCCCTGGCTAACAGAGGGGGCACTACCGGGTAACAGATGGGGGCACTACCTGGCAACAGGGGGCACTACCTGGCAAACAGAGGGGGGCATTTCACCTGGCAAACAGATGGGGGCACCTACCTGGCAAAAGATGGGGGCATCTACCTGGCTAACAAAGGGGGCATCTACCTGGCTACAAATTTGGCTCTACCTGGTACAGGGGGGGCATCTACTTGGCTACAAGGGGGAATCTACCGGCCTGTAAGGGGCATCCCTGGTTATGGGGGGCTACTACCTGGCTATAAGGGCATCTACCTGGCTTTCTTCCAAAGCCGTTATGCAGTTAGGTGGAGTGGGTGTGGCTTTTTGAAGGGGCGTGGCATACCAACAAGATGGGCGTGTCCATGCAAATTTTTGCCCGCGGCGCGCTACGCGCGCCGCCCACTAAATTCTCCTGCTTTTTCATTTTCGAAAGTTGGCAACTATGATTATTAGTGTTTCTTGACTAAATTCCTGCTCAAACAGATTCCTGGTTCTCTAACCCTATCTCTCTTCCTAGCTCTATTCCTTACCCTAACCCTAAAATTGGAGTTAGAATTTTTACGGTGTTTTAGAGGTTAACTCATCTTAACTACTTCCGGTCCCACATCACTCCTAATGCAACATCACTTTCATTTTACCTATGTTGCCATGTTACCTCAATGTTATGGGAACTGGAAGTAACGTCAGACATGACGCTCAATGTCCAATGTTGTGTCACTTCTGGTTTCCATACGAAACACAAGAGCAATATACAGTAGGTAAACTGAAAGTGACAAAGGACATTAAAGCACCAAAATTTAAGATGTGGCAGATGCAGTGTGGGTCAAGGGTTCATCATAAATCATAGTAAAAAGCCAAACCCATGTAATGATTCTAACCGGGATGGCTAGAAACGTGCGGTTGGGCGGATCCTCTGGGCCCACCGCGGGCCAAGATGGTAGATGCAGGCGGTGGGTAGCCGAAGTGCAGGTCTTGGTTGACGGTACAGGAATGGAGACAGGCACCGCAGGTGTAGCCGTTAAATGTGTGCGCAATCCAGGTGTAGCTGGTGAACGTCCAGGTAGGTATCAGATTACTGTATGATGCCAGGTAACAGCAGGTATAGGCCCAAACAGCAGGAATAGGCCAGCAGGTTTCAGTGGCAGATGTACAGCAGGTAAACGTGCAAAGGACCGTATAGCAGAGTCAGCAGCAGTACAGCAGCTAAGGGGTCAAGCTCTTGTGCTGGAAGACAACAACGAACTGACAACAGGCTAAGGCAGGAAACTCCTTAAGACAGCAGAAGTCACAGGTCAATGGGCCGGACCAAGGGGCACTGATCTCTAAATAGAGTGCAGTGCCGGGCGCGCGCCCCTAGCGGGAACACGTGTGCGCACAGGACGCCAGGGAGTTGGAGGAAACAGAGATGGTGAAGCTTCAGGAGTGGCATGAGCCAGGACAGGTGCGTGCAAAGAGCCAGGGACACCAGGGAATGTCGCAGCAGCGGCCGGGACACAGGAGACACGGGCACGCTGTCGGTCCGTAGCAGGGGCCGCAGCGTGAACCGTGACAACCCAAAGTTACAGTTTGAGTCAGGGTAAATTACTTATGAACTAACCCAAATCAAATCACCTAGATTTGGGTTGAACAAAACATCAACCCAAAACCAAAGGACAACACAAATCCTTGTAATCACAATGTTATAATACAATGACTCATATGGCAACTTTGCAAGGCTTAGGCAGCTTTAAATTCCAGCCTCCCTGCCACTTCCTCATGAGGCAGTTACACAAAGCATGCATTGGGCACCACATGGGATACACGGAACAGCTTTCATATGGGTAAAGATGTCACTTTAGTGCATAAGTCTTTTATTGATACTGACTAGAATCTTACAAATATGGGGAAGACTTTACAGACGTGGATACAATTATTGGAACCCTTCTGTTAAAAAAAGGAAAATCCACAAGTTCCCTGAAATAACTTGAAACTGTCAAAAGTAGTAATAAATTTAAATTTTCTGAAAATCAACTAATAAAAATCAGACATTATTTTTGAATTGTGATTTAACAAACAATAAAAATAAATAATGAAACTGGCCTGAAAAAAATTCTGATAATAATAATTTGACCATAAAGACCTAGTAATCTAAGGTGTGTCCTGTTATTACCATCACAGGTGTCTTCGAACTTGAAATCAGTCAGTCTTCCCATTGAAAGGGTAGTCACTGTGCTGTTTGGCATCTTGGTGTGTACCACACTGAACATGGAAACAAGAAAGCTAAGGAGAGAGATGTCTCAGGAGATTTGAAAGAAAATTATAGATAAATATGTTAAAAGTTAAGGCTGTAAGACCTTCTACAGTTACTACAGTTACAGTTTGTGAGTTTTTTGGGATATACTCTGAAAGAATATTAATGGATATTTTAATCATTTGTGAATAAAGATTTCCCGATTTTCATAAATTATTGATTATTTGTGCCTTTACAATAACCTAACTAAACACCACAGTCTGAAAAGATAGTGGGTGCTTTGTTTTTGTTTTGTTATTTTAAAGGCACTGGCCAAAATTTCCCATTTTCATGACCTAAATTTGCAGATTGTTTGCAAACCTGACTTGGGTAATGGAAAGATGGCAGGCAACAGATTCATTTTTGCCCCTGATTTTCTGAATCGCCTAACTGCAGTATCACCTGTTTTGCCCTGGTGGAGGCTAAGGTCCACATGTATGAAATGGTTTTGGTCTAAAACTCACTTTTTTCCCCATAGGTTTCTATGGGGAAAAAAGTGAATTTTAGACCAAAACCGTTTCATACATTTGGCCCTACGTCCTTAATCGTGAATGTGTGGGACCCATCACTGGATGCCCAATAGGGTAATGTTACGGCATCTATAGGATGTCTGGTGAAAGATCCACATCACCAGTTGTTTGCTGTTCCAACCATTTCAAATTTTTATTATTTCAGATCTGAACAACTCATAAACTCATGTGCCTAAGACTTTCTTTCTGTCAATGTAAGACATATTCTCCTAAAATTGTCTAAATACTGCTTTCAAAAGGGACAGACTGACCATCTAGGTATTATTATTAGGACAGTGCCCAGTCTCACAGCCTTCATTTCAGTTATGATTCTCTGTAATGTTTATGTGCAGAAACAAGACCAATGTACAAACAATTTTCTTAAAAGGTCTAGGAGAAAAAAGAAGCAAAAAGTCCAAACTAATTAAATAAAAAGCCCCATACCATAAAAGAAACACAGAATTTATTTGAAACAGCAGAAAATGAGTCTAATGTAATATTGCTGTGGAGTCCAGGTGTATACAAGTATTCATGTAGATAATATCTGAACTGACCTCTCTTTTGTCTTGTTTACCTTACTCAAGCAGATCCAGAGAGCTGAGAAAGAAATGAGCAGTGTAGTCACCTTTGCATATATAGATTGGCGGAGAGGATGGTTCATTTTAAACCTAATCGAGTCCCATGCTTGTGTGCTTCTCAGAAATTAGAGGAAATCAATTCATGTGCTAATGAGAAAGTCCATAATTTATTGTCTGCTGAGGAATGCATGATACATTTATTTTAACAGTAAACAATTATTTTTATTGCAAGATTAATTACCCTGATTTATTGGTAACTCCTGTCTCCTCCTATTCTAGAAAGCTGCAAGGTTTCTGGTTACTACTTTGTTGATCTGTCATGCCGCATCACAAAAAAATGTAATTGATGCATGAAACTGTTGTCTTTCTCTTGGCATGAATGAGGAGATCCTGGTAGTAAGCAAGCCACTAATATACTGTACAATAATAACGGATAAGGCACATTAAAGGTTA
Source organism: Phyllomedusa bahiana (assembly GCA_025379985.1). Lineage (NCBI taxonomy): Eukaryota > Metazoa > Chordata > Amphibia > Anura > Hylidae > Phyllomedusa > Phyllomedusa bahiana. The sequence goes on along the minus strand of JAODAL010005875.1, from coordinate 82,979 downwards.
TTAAGAAATGAAAAGTAATTTTTGGAGGTTTAAATATGCAAAAAGCTAGGACACTACTATTTTTTGGATATTGCAGATATTGATGAGTTACTGGTAACATCTTGTCTAATGGTGGGCTGACTGGCTACATAAAAGAAAACTCAAAAAGCTTATACTTTTTTAGGGGCTAATTACTTTAAAGTGGTTCTCTTGGATTCTCTATTTATTTGTTATATGGCTCACAACTGTATTATATTAAATTTTGTAATTCATCCTTGACCCCCTACCTCCTGCAAACCATGTGATGTTTATTGATCACATGGCCTCAATGAATGTTTTGTCATCACTCAGTGTTTGTGCTGAAGTGATAGTGAGGGCATTCACATCTGCCAGTCTTTAGTTTGAAAGTGAATAGAAGCCAATTACAGGGGAGGGGGAACGGTTTGTTCATCTCTGAGTCCTGTCAGCAGACAGCATTAAACAGTGGGGAGTTGTGGTGCATTCTGACAGTTCTGTAAACTGTTTACATGCCGTAATGACTTATGAGTCTCAGCACGGAGGTGCAGTCAGGATAAAGAAGACTGCAAGTACAGAGCTGGGGAGATTACACACTAATGTCACCATCTATTTTTAGCCTATAGATAGTTGGCTGTTATTACCCAGCTCAAGACTTTTTGCCTATTAGTAAAGCTACCAAAAGTTTCCCAACTATCCCAAAAAATTTTAAAATCTACTGATTCTAAAAATAAATTTTTTTCAGAAACTTGCTAAGAAAAACAGAGGGTAGGTATAGAGTGGGCTAAGTAATGAACTGCACTTGTTATTGTTGGAATTTAGTTGAAACTGGTTTTTTGGCCCCCCTTCACACGGTTATTTGCCGACGGATTGGGGCCTTTTTTCCGCGGGGATTTGCCTTCAATACGGCGCCAAAAACCCTCGGAGGCTTACGGTTTTTCCCCTGCCCCCTTGAGAACGTGGATTCCGTCGCTCCCCCCGCTCGGCAAATCCGCCGCGGGGGGAGAATGGCATGCAATTATTTACGGGCGGAAAGCGACGTAAACAATGATTGTCTTGGGGGGGGGGCGGCGCCCCCGCCCCGCTCCGGCCCCGCCACCGTCCCAGACCCCGTATTCACGGCAGGGATTTGTGCGCTCAATACGGCGCACAAATCCGTCGGGAATAAGCCGTGTGAACACGGCCTTTCTCCCTAAACTTCCATCTTGATTCTTCCTGCTTACCATCGGCTTGTTAAAAGACCAAATTAACAAAGCCCCCCTCATCCCCGACATGTTTCGTCGCTATACACACCATCCTCAGGAGTAAGCCATTACCCCTGAGAATGGCGTAATAGTTGGGAGATTTTTGGTAGCTTTGCCAATAGGCAAATTGTCTTGTACACACTAATGTCAGCACATAGACCCCAGCAGTAATAACTGTGGAGGCAAGTCCTAGATTACAAATGCAATGCAGTCTGGGAGTTGTAGGAAAGGGATGCTGGAGAACTATTGACACTCCCACAAGCTGGAAGCTTCACTGCAAAAAGTGGATCTTATGAGAGATGAAAAAGGAGGCAAAAGACAAAAAAGGAAACACCTGTAGATAGTGGAATATCTTTACTTTTCAATGTAAATGCTGTTTACAGTGTTATACAAAATCTTTAAACTCCCAGATAACCTCTTTAAACAATTCTTTGTCCTTATAAGTATACCCTGACTGGGTCACATGGAGTCCCCTGTAGCACCCCAATTATCAGTTGGTATATTTGGAGGAATTTGACAGCAAGTGTTCACTGCAGCACCACCACTTAGCTTTTTTTTTGCTTTAGGTTAGCTCAAGCTAGCTATTAGTCAACCGTGTTACAGAGTGAGTAGGGTGGAGATCCGAATATAGCCGAGCATGTTCACTCTTCTATATTCTGAACAACCATCCAAATAAATGCGGACAGCCGCAAGCACCACCCTAATTCTGTAACATGGTCAGACCTGAAGCACTGAAAGCCTCATTAAATTCAATGGCCTGCTTATGAAAGGTATGGACACATTGCATCCTCTAGGATGAGAGATCCTCTTTGTAGCTCCTCTCTGCTCTGGCTAATTGATAAGGGGCCTGAACACTGATACTGATATGACCTCTGACACTGATACTGACATAAACCCCTTCATAATTTACAATGGAATAGACTGCAGTCCTGGGGGCATAAGGTTCTACTGCAAAAGGTAAATTTCATGTTAAGTGGCTGCATTATCCAGATCACTGCAAAAATTCCAACATTTACATCTATAAGAAATTACAAAAAAAAAGTAGTAAAATTATTCATTTATTTGTCAGGCAAAAAAATATACAATTAAATTAGTTTAAGACAAGAGTCCTAGAAATGCTATTTTTTTTACGTCACAATGATAAGTGATTTTGGTCTCTATAGCTAGAGTGTAAAAAGGCAGACTATTTTGGCTCTCAGTAGAAGTTTATGTACATTGGAACGCCACCTGCACATGACCAGTCTGGTAAAAAATTTAATCCTTACAGGTCTACTTACTGGACATCTGGCAGCTCGTGTTCCTTAGAATGGAGTGACCATGAGTTGGCTCCATTCTTTTGCATACAATGGAGTATGTCACCCCTTTTTTTCTAAAATACTCTTCATTAGATAGGAACAAATTAAAGGTATAGTATGGACCTATTATAGACCTATAGTTTTCTCTGGGCACCATATTACAGGTCTGTGGATCCTTAAAGAAGTGGTCCCATTGGAATTTTACATGCATGGAACCAGTCTGGAGTCAAATGTTATCAATACAGATCTACTTACTGGGCATCTGGCACCCTGTGTCCTGCAGTATGGAGTGTTCAGGAGTTGCATCCAGTCTATGGCTTACCATGGAGTATAGCACACTTTGTTTCAAGTATTCTTAATAAAATAGGAGACAACTGAAGGTATTGTATGGGCGTATATATTTTTCTAGCCAGCATCTGAAAAAATTAATGGATCCTTTAAGGGGTGGTCCAGTGAAAAAAAAATCCTTAAATTGCTTATCTGAATCTTAATTAATCTCTCAACGATGTTTTCTGTGCTAATTTGTGCTATCTTCATACTGTATGTATCCTACCTTCTCTGCAGTAAAGCAGCAGCATTTCCTGTTTGAAAGCCATTTCCCTTTGCTCTGTACAACTTCAAGCCCAAAACCCTTTTTCAGTGCTTTCTCTATCTTCCTTTCTCTTCTCAACCTCAGTCTCAGTGCATGCCCCCTGTTTCTTCCCTCAAATTAAAAAGCCTTGGGAGGCAGAAGGCAGGTGGCTTCAAAAGCTGCTTTGAAAAAAGCCAAACCTCTTTGGTCACCTGTTCTCCGGGGCTGTGATGATATAGAACTTCCACATGAAACAACTGAAACTGTAGAAAGCACAAAGAAAATTTAATAAAAATACATTACAAAAGTGTATAATACAGTCATGTGCAAGACACAAATTCCTTGAAGTCCAGTAAGATTTCCCTGCTTATATTTTCTGAAATACAAAAAATGGGTCACAGCTGCTCTGTGCCAAATAGATCCACAGGTGTCACCACACAAACCCTTTAGAGTATCAGTTACATGACGTGGGTACTCGAAAAGCAGAAGATCCGCCAAGATAAATGATTTTACCCTGTGGGATGGGATGAATTTAATTTATAGCTCAGGATAAACTCTTGGTTGACCTAAGATTTCCAGAAACATGTATACTGCCTGAAGGATTTCACATATGACTTTGTTGCTTTGAAAGCCTATACATTACTATACTATGCTGTGTTCTATAATAGTATATACATGCACTTCAGTAAATCCAACATTATCTTTGCTGCAGTTAATTTTTTTCTTGCACTTTGCTCTGCATCACAACAAGCAATTTTGTTTATTTATTCCCTGGACTTATTAAAAAACTAAGCAGCATAGGACATAAGAAAAAAAAAGAACAGATTACGTATTGAGGTCATCTATCTCAATTCTCTGCTTGACAGCGTTCTTGACCAACTCAGCAGTCTTACGGTTTCACACGAGCTGAACCAGAAATTCTCATTAAAACAAAACCATGCTTAAATTATGAAAATAATTTATCTTGTAAAAACATAGTAAATATATTGGTTTTAATCATAAATTTAGATTTACTTGTTGTATAGAAAAGCTTTGACCTAAGACAATTATACAATGTCACAGTCAGAACAATTTATTCTACTACAGTGAGACAAATGGAACAACATATTCTGACTGTGACACATAAGGTGGGATGTCGGTAGTCATGTATGGAAAGGACTGACAGCAGATTGTCTGTTTGGAGGATATTATTTTGCAGTATTTCAAAGATTGTTCAAAGATTCAAAGTATTTCAAAGATTGTTTGATCTGGAAAGATTTGTATAATAAAGTCATCAAAGACAAGCTACTCTTAAAGGGGTTGTTTGGTCAATTTTTTTTTTTTCCTTTTACTTTTTTTGAGCATACTGTTTCCTTGTTAAGAGAAGGTTATACTCACCTCTCTCCCCTCGGATCCAACACTGCACCATTCTCATTTTCCACCATTGTTCTGTCTTCTTCCTCTCTTAATCTAAGTGGGATGTCCCAACTGCTGTTACTGATTAACTGCAACGTCACTTAGCAGTGGTATCACTTTTTTTCCTTTAAAGGGGTTTTGCCACGAAGTGAGTTCCTTACCTCTTAGATGCTCAGGAGAGAAGATAAACAAAGCATGCTGAGTCATAAATGGCTGCAGGGGTGAGAGGGAGGGGGTGAGCAGAGAGCGAGGAAGAAGGGAGCATCTGCAATGTTTACTCAAATAATTACATTACAACCAGTGGATTCTCTATACAGCAGACAGCCTCATACACTGCACTTTCTCCCCAGCCCCTTGTAAGCTCCTTCATGTTCCCTGCCATCAGATAAGAAGTGCAAACACACAAGCTTCTGTCAGTGTCCTGGTCATGTCTCATGTAAACTTTCAGGAAACTAAGGGGGACTGAGCAATGCTTTAGCTATCACAGGCTTCCCTTTTTGTAATCACATATATTTAGAAAAGTGATTAAATGCCCATTTTGGAGGATCCCAGTTCAACATTACATCGTGGCAAAATCCCTTTAAGTATAACTTGTTTTAATAGAGCAGTAATATGCAAAGAAAAATAAATAACCTGAAAACCCCTTTAAAGATTAGGTATTGACAATGACACTGTAACAAGGCTAAACTAATTGCCCCTTTCTGCCTCAGATGATGGTCTTTTTTCTGCATCTATCTGCAGCACTAAACTCATGGATCCTGTTAGGGCCAATTGGGGTAAACCTTTGACAGGACAGGACATCCACCAATGACACCCTGCAGAAGTGGTAATGCAGAGGGAAAAACCACTTAATAAAACTTTTACACACAAAACTGTAACTGGCTAAGTGGTGGTGGTCAGGCACTTGAAGCCTAGCGACTCTCTTCCAGGCAGAATTTTTAAGTCTAGAGCAAATTTATCGGCTTTTCTTCACTCATTCAGGCTATAATTTTGCACAATCTATGCAACTTGGGGCTTGTCCCCATGGCACAGGTTTTCCGTCGGTTTTACAGATGCTTTTCAGATTTGAAAGCCATCTGTAAACCGACTGTCAACCTTTGACATTGACTTTTATAGAAAATCTGTACAGTAGTCCCCACTACATGGATTTTCCGCCGGACAGTTTTTTACACCGCCTGTATTCCGAAAATGGTTTTCGGGCAGAACATGTGGGTGCGAAGGGGGAGGGCTTGAATCCGTAAACCGTGGACAAAAGCCCTCCCCCCTGCATGACAAAAAAAGACCAAATACCGATCGGGATTTCCCGACCGGTATTTGTCCTTAGCCTTAGGGCTCCACTCTCTGGAACATGTGGGAGTTTCAGACAGTTGTAAATCATATGAGACTAGTCACCTGGTAGCTAAACCTTCTTTCATCTGATTACAGCCCTAAACCTAGTCCTAATCCTGACGGCAACTATAACCTTAACCCAAAACTGGGTTTAGAGTTTGAGATATTTTTACTGGGTTTGAATGGGTAACTTACCCATTCCCTAGCGCTTCCGTTCCCATGGTGCTGTCTCTCTGATGTTACTTCTATTCCAATGTCATAGAGTTAAATCTCATGTGGTGTTGGGCCGGAATAACATTAGAATGACAACACATCAGGGTTGGAAATGCCAGGTAACGGGTAAGTTAACCCATTCAAACCCAATAACAAGCTCTATCCTTAAAATAGGTGTTAAGGTTACAGTTACATTTCTTTTTTTGGTGGATATCACCAAGAAACAGTTTGGGCAGATATAAATCAAAGTGCTTGGTTACGGGTCAAAATTGGCTTTGACCTGAATCTGAGTCACAACATAATCTAGGGGAAAAAAAATCTGTGGTGTTCTAGCTTTGAATACAAATATCACGGCGTCCCCTTCCTGGCATTATGTCTTGCCAGCCCCTCTCCCTTTGGCTACACCCCTGACCAATGCAAATTGATTTTGCTTCAAATCTGAAGTCAACATTTACTTCTCTAATTTATGCTTCACAATAATAGGAAATAACGTGCAAGTGAAGTGTTATTAAGAACAGATGCAGATATCGGTATAAAGGATGACAGAATCTGGGCTGTGTGATCTAATTATTATTAATTACAGAGATAATTATTCCTACTGCTCTTAGTTGAAGAACACAGGAATATCCTAAGTCTGTGACAAACAATAGTCATACGGAATTGATATTTAAGAAGATCCACCACATTGTGATTATATAACAAGCCACTGGAGTATAGCTCTGTCCTCCAAGAGCCTTGATTGATTTATTATCTCTCAATCTATCATTTTACATCCATTACTCTACTCTGATTCTTTGTAAATACAAAGTGTTTTTCTTTTAATTTTTTCAAGAAATCAATTTCTATTTCTGGATTTTTTGGTTTATTTATTCTTCGTGTTACTAAGAGGATCAGGGTTGCTTATGTATTTTGCAACTATGGAATAGTTTCATCTTTCCCTTCATCATCTTAGCTTTTCTGTCCATTGGGATCTAATCAGAGAGATGCCCCAGGTTAAGAAAGCTGCTTAATTGGACCCCATGAGAAGATAAGCGATAACAGGAAACCAGAAAAGAAAGCCGTGTGCTTTATATATAATTGATCAGATTGAAATTGTGTTTTTCCTGTGACACAAGATTTAAACTAAAGAATAAAAATTACACTTTATTGCTAGGCAATGGTCAGTGAGAAATCTTCCAATTCATAGAAGGAAACCACCATCAAACTTATTTTTAATATAGTAGAAAACATTCTGCAATATCTAGTTTTCCTGTTTTCCAGAGATAGGAACATAGTTAGGGGGATAGCGGATCCTGAACCCAGAAGTTTGGGAGGCAAACTGGACACCTCCACAGCACAGTGCCTTGACTAGGGTTACTTATATGATAGGACCCAGGGCTTTTGATCTTTCCTAAATGACCTGATTTTATGAAAAACTTATAAAAATGGGCCACAATATCAGGGTGTATTAGGCAAAACATATACTCTGCATGGAAATCACATCAAACAGTACATGAATTAGCCACACTGAATCTAACCCCGCTATTCTGAATCTGAACCTCCACACAAAACAATAAAACCTGCAGCACAGATTTGTGCTACAGGTAGGCGGTGGATTTTCTATATGAAAAAGATTTCTGTCACTAGAATATTGAAACTGGCCACGAACACTCTGATAATTTGGCTATTACAATTACTGGTGTAGTACAAGTGGTGTGTGGCATGCCATCAACCATTGTGACTCATGTTGGTTGTAGGGTAGGTTCCGCATTGAATCTGCCTCAAAATCAGCATCCAATCTGATGGCAAACTGATTTACATTATACCCAATGAAAAATCATACAGTGGTAAAAACTAGATGTATGTAGGTGCTCTGCACACATATAAGTGATTACTGTAAAGTTACATCCAGTGACTCATAGTAGACATCTTCTCTAATGAGTCATTCTCTTCTCTGATGAGTTGTTCTTTTCTCTGATGAGTTGTTCTCTTTCCCTTTCTTTCTCCATCCAGCCCAGACTGCCATAACATCTTCTTGCAGCCATGACTCTTTCCTGTAGAATTTACCGCACAAACATCTTAGACTCCTCATGTTTCCAGAACTTTGTTACTAATACCTACCTCTGTATAATCTCCCAATCCATAGCATACCTAAGATAATAATGACCACCTTGTGACTCAAACAGTAAAAGTTTCCCTATGGGGCTCCCATTTATGCACCAAGTTTTAGTCTTGTTTTGTGTTCCCATAGAGAAAGTAGTTAAATCCCCTAATGTAATATGTAGGTACACTCCCAAACTAGATAGGCAGATATGTAAACCACTTTTAGGTAGGTAGTTCTCAATTAGGTAGGTATATAGCCCCCCTTTAGGTAGGTAGATTTATAGGTCCCCCCAATAGATAGGTATCAAGGTTCCCCAGTAGGTAGTTATATAGCCCTCTCCCCAATAGGTAGGAATATATGTCCCTAGTAGGTAATTATATAGGTCTTCTGTAGGTAAATGGGTAGGTATATAGGGGCCTTGTAGTTAGGTAGAACTACAGGCCCCCATAGCTAGATATATAGGCTGCCTATAGCTAGGTGGGTAGTTATATAAGATCCTGTGGGTAGGTAGGAATATAGGCCACCTATATGTAGGTTATTATATAGCCACTGTAAGCAGGTAGGTATATAGATCCCCAGTCGGTAGGTAGGTATACAGGCCCCCAGTAGGAAGGTATATAGGCCCTTAGTAGATAGGTAGATATATAAGCATACTTTAGGTAGGTTTTTCAGCCCCTTGTAAGTAGGTATATAGGCCACCTGTAGGTAGATATATAGGACCCATGTAGGTAGGCTTATGCCCTTTTTAGGTAGACATAGGACCCCTGTAGGTAGGTATATGCACCCTGAAGGTAGGTATAGGCCCCATGTAGGTAGGTATAGGTCCTCTGTAGACATAGGCCCACTGCACGTAGGTATACACCCCTACAGATAGGTGTATTCCCCCTGTAGGTAAATATAGGTCCCTTGCAGGTAGATATAGGGCCCCGTGTAGGTTGAAAGGTAGGTGTATAGGTTGAAAAAAAAAGTAGCTAGCTTCGGGAGCTAGTGAGCGGTGTCACTTCATCATGCTACTTACACCAGGCTTCTGGGCTAGGAGAACCAGAGGCGCAAAAAGCGGGATAAACCATGCCCCCTGAGCATGATCTATAAACATTTAGGGGGTGGGATTGTAACCCCCCCTCTCTGTTTTTCTCCCTGGGAAGCGCAAAAATTTTGTGTGTAGTGCTAATCTGTATGGCCAATAACAGGGCCCAGGTCCCCCAGCTCTTTAGATGGGCAGAGCCCCAAGTGGCTGCCCGCCCCGCCTGCCTAGAAAGACTGCCCTGTTCCCGACCACCTTGTTGCCAGAATCAGCGTCATGCACAGAAAAAAAAAAAAAACGTTTACGGGAAAAAAAGCTTCATTAACTCGTTATCAATAAAAGTTTTAAAAGCACACAGAATTATGACAAATAAAATTTTAAAATTTTGTATTAATGAAGCAGTCTCCCTAAGTGGAAGGTGATCCCTGGAAACAAGGGCCCCTTGCATAGTTTGGTTATAATCTATTTTACCTTTCTTCCTTGGTTTCCAATTATTTTCTGCCCTATTTTTTAAAAATTTTAACATTTCCAAAAAAAAGGAAAATATTTTATGTTTAAATTTATATTTTAACTTTTTTTGCTGTAGCGTTAGGGAGAGTCGAATGGTTTTTGGGACAAAAAAAATAAAATGTCTGCTTTTTAAAAAAAAAAAAATAAATTGTACACTTGAAAAAGGGGCTAGCTGGTTTTTTAAAACTTAGTCCTTTCATTCCCCTTTTTTTTTGTCTCTATGAAACAAATTTTGCTGTGGTGGGCAATACAGATCCAGATTGTTACTACAATTGATATAATTTTACATGAAAATTAAGGGTTTCCCATCTATTTTTTTGCCTTAAAGGTAGGAAAAGGGGTATAAAAAGATTAAACCCAAAAAACTTTTGCTGTTTGTATTGCGCCTTTCAAAGCTGGCAGTCTTTCTCCTGCTTGGTCCCAAAAATTTCCTGGTTCCCGAAAATCTCTCAGCTCTAACAGGCAGGGTATAAGGGGGTGATGTCCTCCCTGTGTGTTTATCAGCAGCACAGGGCCCTTTTTTATGTTAATTTGACAAAATTAAACCCTTTGGCTGTTTTCTTTAGCCCTGATGTTTGGACCTTCCTTTTCTAACAGGCTCGTAGTGGCTGAAAACTTATCACTGCTGTAGAAAAAGTGCAAACCAAAAAATATCAGTAGCACTATAAGGCCTAAAAACAGTAAAAGGGGAAAAAGAAATTTTTGGAACAGCATTTTGCTTAAAGGGAAAATATGAAAAAATGTAGGGGTTTTTAGTGTAATTCCCACAAAAAATGTAAATGCCCACCCCACCGCGGCAAGTTGACCCCCCTTTAGGGGGGAACCCACCCATATGCTACTCTCTTGGTGTCTGTTTAGAATCCATTTTAGAGTAGAAGGGTTCAAATATAAAAAAAGATTTGATTAAAAAAAACCCCTTTCGGTGCTGTGGGGCTGCCACAGCCCAACCAGGGTGGTGTTCTTGATTTAGCATGGTGAGAAAACCCTGTTTAATTATCATAGTTACAACACCTGAATGCATGTAAAAATAAAGCTGAGCAAACTTACATGAGCTAAAGGGGAGCTATAATCCTGAGATACATATGATAGCTTGAGACTACATAAGAGGTATGAGAAGTAGGTAGCCACCAATGGGAGATGGCCATGAGAGTCACAAGTTTAGGAAAAGTCTATTATTGTGTGACAGACTCCTTCCTCTGAAAGGGAAATGGCCTTTTAAAGAAAGTCAGGGCTGGGAAGCAGTATTTGTAACAAAGGCCACAATTGAAGTCAAAAAAGGGGCTGAAGGGGCTGATGGACTATACTACAAATATGTGGTAGGGTTCCAAGGTGGCTCTTCATCAAGCACTGCACACAGTGCAGGTAAATAGTGTTCATTATAATTAATAAGACTGTTCAATGTTAGCAAATTCAAGCGAAAATTGTCCATGAAAAAGATATGAACCTCTTTTTTTAGACATGCATTCCAAAATCCTTGTTTTAGGCATCTTGGGAGCTTGTGCCTCCTTTCATGGTAACCAACAACCTTTCTGGAATAGCACTGCATTATGCTGTGGGATTTGTTCAAATCTATGATTAGTAAAAACAATAATGGATATTATTCTAAATATATTTATCTGATCAGAAGTAGAGCCTCAGTAGGTAGATAGGTAGGTATATAGCCCTCTCCCCAATAGGTATGAATATATGTTCCTAGTAGGTAGTTATATAGCTCTTCTGTCGGTAAATGTGTAGGTATATAGAGGCTCTGTGGCTAGGTAGAACTATAGGCACCCATAGCTAGGTATATCGGCTGCCTGTAGCTAGGTGGGTAGGTATATAGGATCCTGTAAGAAGGTAGGAATATAGGCCCCCTATATGTAGGTCAGTATATAGCCATTGTAAGCAGGTAGGTATATAGATTCCTAGTCAGTAGGTAGGTATACAGGCCCCCAATAGGAAGGTATAAAGGCCCTTAGTAGGTAGGTAGATATAATAACACTTTAGGTAAATATATAGGCTTCCTGTAGGTAGGTATTTCATCCCCTTGTAGGTAGGTATATAGGCCACCTGTAAGTACATATATAGGACCCGTGTAGTCAGATATAAGCCTTCTGTAGGTAGGTTCATGCCCTTTTTAGGTAGATATAGGCCCCCTGTAGGTAGGTTTATGTACCCTAAAGGTAGGTATAGGCCCCATGTAGGTAGGTATAGGTCCTCTGTAGGTATAGCCCCCGTAGGTAGGTATAGGTCCCCTGTAAGTAGGAATACACCACTGCAGGTAGGTGTATTCCCCCTGTAGGTAAATATAAACCCCTTGCAGGTACATATAGGCCCCCTTGTAGGTAGATAGGCAGGTGTATAGGCTGAAAAAAAGAGATACTCACCTCTCCCCATTCCCACAGCGAGTAGCTAGCTTCTTGAAACATCAGGGCATAAGGCTACAGCACTAAAGGGTGTAAATCCTTGTTTTGGTCATCTTGGGAGCTTGTGCATCCTTTCATGGTAACCAATACTTTTTCCGGCACAGCACTGCATTAGGTTGTGGGATTTGTTCAAATCTATGATTAAAAAAACAGTAATTGATATTAATCTAAATATATTTATCTGATCAGAAGTAGAGCCAGTCAATAATAGGATAGTTACAGTATAAAGGAACACCTGTTTTTGCTCTGGTACAAGAGAATGTAGATGCATAGTTGAATGATTCCCCTTTGCCACGTTAAAGCCCACCCAATGAGCCTTTTATATGATCCACATAGGGAAGTAGAACTGGTAATAAATAAAGGAAGCCATTAAATTGAGAATTGCAATTATTACTTAAATTAACAAGACAGCAAATAAACCTAAAATTACCAAATTATTTCTCAGCAAAGAAAATACATTACTTTTATGGAAAAGATGATTGGAAAATGCATAGTTAAAACTGGGTTACACAACAAAGCCGTTTTGTTTCCAGGAGTTGTACAAATGCGTTATATATTTTAACATTTACAAGTATGAAATATTAAGTAGAAAACCATTTCATGCGGGCTCTTTTGGGCATTTCACATTAGTTTTGCAATGAATCATTTATGAGCAATAAAATTTGGTGTTTTGATACATTAATTTGTGTTACTATGCTTTAATGCCCATTATGTTCTGTTCTGTTAGCTCTCCGGAATTAATATAAGAATATTATGGGATAGCAAACTGCAAACACCAAGCATAATCTCATATAACATGGTCGAGTTGTAGAGTGAAGCAAATGGAAGTGTGGGAGACTAAAAAGCTATATTTAGTGTAACTTAAATATTTGCAAACTTAAAGAGGTATTTCCATCTAGTTCCAAGTGATAGCACATTGCTAGGATGTGGCATGACTATGCTTGGTGAGGGTCCAAATTAGGAGGTCCTCAACAATTATAAGAATAAAGTGGCCACAGTGCTGATTCAGCAATGCAGACCCTTCTCCATTTCTCCCTGCACAGCAGAGCTGGCTAACTATTGTGCACATGCAGCACTATTTTTTCTACTTAAATGATGAATACCTTAATGGAAACTCAATGGACTCCATTATAATCAATGGGCTCTACTGGGTGCCATTGGTGTCTGTCATGTAACAGATCCATCATTTTCAGTTTTCTGTTTCTATGTATAACAGAACAGGAAAATTGAAATAACAGCAAAGATATGAACCGGCCGTTGGAAGGTGATATAGTGTGGAATTAGCATTGGGTTCCAATAATTTTTAGGATATTAGGGTTCCCAGAGGTCAAACCTGCATTGATCATAAATAGTGTTGAGCGATTATTATCGACAAAGTTGAAATCGGCACAGTTTTTATGGTGATCGGATTTTTTAGATCATGCGATAATTTAGGTTAAAATCTGTGCATCATCTATTAAGATTGTGCCATTTTCGGCACTTCCTGTCATTTTGGCGGCCAGCAAATCAGCTTACAGAATAGAGCAGGGTGAGATGTGTGTGCGACGTCATGACTGGGATGTGTATGGTTGCGATTGGCTGGAAAAATCACATGACCTCGTTTTACATAAAACAGCGTTTCCTGTTCAGCCTCAGTGTCTCTCAGCGTCTCAGAGCAGAAGGACGTGCACTCTGCTTGTGTCCAAACAGCTCAGCGAAATTATTATATTTCTTCACAGAGAAACCTCTACTATTAGCTGTGATCCTTACAATTTAGTTAGATTAGAGATTGGAAGATTTTATGTAGTTAGGTAGAGAATTTTAAAGGAGCATCTACCGCTGTAAAGTCACGGGAGGGAGCGGAGGGGGGGCCCCCGCGGGCGAACACAGACAAGCTCTATAAAGAATACTGGATAAAGTTCACCAAGACTTAGTGTAGACATTGCACTGCAATAGCTTTATTATTAACAGTTTTCTATTGAAATATTTCCTGGATATTGGGCAGCCTGAACTTATAGGATACACATCTTTTCTAGTAACTGCAGGTCTCTTTGTTAGGTGCAAAACTCCACTTTTATTATCAGTATACATTTCAGATAGGTGTTCATTTTCAATTTTGCCCATTCCACCTTTGTTGATATATCCACCTTGCACTTAAATTTGAATCCAGCAATTTTATAGTCACCACAGGTGAATTGAAAGGTGCCAAAAATATCTTGTATTATACGAATACATAACAGATACGTGTTTTTTGATTTTGGCGCACTACAGCTTTGTTCATTGAGGCAGCTTGCACTTAAATTTGAATACAGCAATTTTAAGTACCACGGTGAATTGAAAGGTGCCAAAATTCTTGATTATGCGAAATCTAACAAATCGTGTTTTTTGATTTTGGGCGACACAGCTTTTCATTGAGGCAGCTTGCATTTAAATTAAAATACAGCAATTTTTAGTCCCCAAGGTAATTGAAAGGTGCCAAAATATTTTGTTTTATACAAAACAAAAACAGTACGTGTTTTTGACTTTGCGCACTACAGCTTTGTTCATTGAAGCAGCTTGCCTTAAAATTTGAATACAAAATTTTTATATTTCCCACGGTGAATTGATGGGTGCCAAAATACCTTGTTTTTACCCGAATACATTTAAAATAGGTTTTTTTTTTCCTTTGGACAGGCCAGTTTTTTTATAGATCTCTTTGCAGTTAAATTTGAACCCAGAAAATTTTGTGCACCAAGGGAATTGTGGGTCCCAAAAATACCTTTTATTATCCGAAACTTTCGATACATGTTTTTTCACTTTGGCGCAGGCCCCAGTTTTTGTTGATAGATCTACTTTGCTTTAAATTTGAATCCAGCAATTTTGTAGTCACCACGGAAATTGATAGGTGCCAAAAATCCCTTTTATAATCCGAATACATTTCAGATCATATTTTTTTCACTTTGGCGCAGGCCACTTTGTTGATGATTACTTTGCATTTAAAATTTGAATCAGAATTTTGTAGTCCCCCGGGTAAATTGATAGGTGCCAAAAATACCTTTTATTACCCGAATCCCTTTCAATAGTGTTTTTTCACTTTGGCGCAGGCCAGCTTTGTTGATAGATCTACTTGCGTTAATTTGAATCAGCTTTTATAGTCACCACAGGTGAATTGTAGGTGCCAAAATACCTGTTTTAAACCCCGAATAATTTAAATACGTGTTTTTCACTTTGGCGCAGGCAGCTTTGTTGAAGATCTACTTGCAGTTAAATTTGAATCTAGCAATTTTTACCACCCAGGTGAATTGATGGGTCCCAAAAAAAATACCTTTATTATCGAAAATTTTCAGCTTTTTGATAGAAAATAAAAAAAGTCAGCTCCCCCTGACCCATAGCTGCAGGGACCTCCGGGTAGGGAGATAGAATATAGCAAGCACAAACGTATGGCCCACACCAAAGTCCAGTAAAAAATCCAATATTTATTAGTAATTTTTAAAATAAAAGGGCAAACATCCGGGGGGGTTTTTTAAGCTTACGCTTTTCAGGGCACTGCCCCTTAATATAGCAAAAAATTAAGGGGCAGTCCCCCTGAAGCGTAAGCTTCATTCATCTCCCTGTGCATGTTTGCCATTTTATTTTAATTTACTCAATAAATTTTGGGTTTTTTTTCGGGCCCTTTTTGGACTGCTGGCCCATCAGCTTTGTTGCTAGATCTATTTGCAGTTTTTATTTGAATCCGCAAATTTTGTTTTGATTTAGGGATTTGAGAATAGCTGTGATTTGCCGTCTTTTAAAAGAGATTTAAAAAAACTCTTCCTACCTTCTCAAATTTTTATATTTTGAACTTTGAGCAAATTCAGGGGGTAGCGAGAAAAGGGGGGGTAGGCAGGAGGAAGGGGACGAGAGAAGGTGCTCCTTCCAGTGCTGGCGACAAACGCATGCCCGGATCGGCAGTTCCCGGACGTCACCCCTGTCATGCGGGTCAGGGCCCTGTGAATCTCAGAAAGAAAACGTCGCCAATTGTCCTTCATGGTTAATGCAACCTGATCCAGCAGTCTTACCTCTGTCCTCCCAGTCACGGCCACAAAATGTCGTCATCGCATCCCCAGATCCGTCCAACATGAAGCAGCCAAATGTCAACTCGGTCCCCACCATGTGGATAACCCCATTTTCTGAAGACTCTTTGATGAAAAAATGGGTTGGGGTCAGAAGGTGTTAAAAGATCAAGGGGCCAAAGAGGATGATTTTCTCTGCCTGAGCCCCAGTTACTGATCCCATCAAAAGAGGAGAGGGAAGCCGGGGTTTCAATCGGCAAAAAACCCCGGGGCGGTCGGCAACGCCTTGCAGCCCTTGCTTGTACCCGCACTCCGGGACAGATGTAGGACGACAAGTCCCCCTTTTTGATGAGATGATGACAAAAATTGCGGATCAACGGGGTCTTTTCAGCGAATTTGCTTGCGAGCGCTTCATCATGGCGGGGGGAAACGATGGGATAGTGTCATAGGGTTCCGCCTCAAAAAGGGAGAGGGCGGTCGCAAAAGTCCGCTGATATGTTTTCCGAAACCCACGGTCAGCGAAACCCCGATCCTCCTTCGCCGTCAAAAAGTTCCGGCCTCTCAAGCCTGGGCCTTCTTTGACCAAGCCTCGATTCACCCAGCGTTGTCATATGCCCCCTATGCCGAAAACCTAAGTAAGCAAAACCTTAGGTGGTTAACCACCCAACTTTGTTTTTCACATAGCAATGCTGAGTTAAAAGGAGGCAACATTTTGGCCAAAAAAAGCCAGACCGAGCCGGGCCCCCAAACCCACTGTCCACCCTCTGTCCCGCCTCCCCCTTTTTCCCGCCATCCCCAAGCTTTCCTACTCCCCTGTCTTAAAGGTCATGATCAGGGATCCCTCCGCTTCACCTCCCCCGTCCCCCGAGTACCACCCACCACCAGAACCCATCCCCCCCCTTCTCCTTCCGCCAGTTTGAGCCCTGCACCCCAACAGCGGCCATCTGCAGCCAGCCTTCTGTCTTCCCAGGTTTGGGAGCAAAAAAACTTTCCCCAAAAACCATCCCAAAGCCAAAACCGAATTCGGCATTCCCAGGCTTTTGTTTGGAAATGTTGCCTTTCCGTCTGGTGGACACAGATGGGTTCCCCGAACGCCCCAGGGCCCTTCCCTGCCCCCAATACCAGATCCCGGAGGCATTTCTTTGCAGAAAAGCCGTCCCTCCCTGGCCAGCCATGGTCATAAAAATGTCAAGCGCGTTTCTGCATCTGACCACCGACACATGGACTAGTAAGCACGGAAAAGGGCCCTGTCGTACGGGGTGAGCGGGTGGATTCTCTGGGGTAGGGGTGGCTCTCAGGCTCGGCGCAGCTCTTCAAAACCGCGGGGGATGGTGCAGGGTTTTTTCCCCCCCAAGGTCCTCGGGCATCACGTCCCCAGAGAAAACCAGGCCGTGTGAAATTAAAATCTGTCTTGGAGCCCCCGCCCCACACAGGTCGGAGCTGTGGACGGCTCTCCGAAAATGAGCCCCGGCGTGGTGGGTCCCAAAAACCTTGTCCGGCAAGGGGGTGTCGATAACGGGCGAATTGCTGGCCCGCCTTTAAGATCGGTAGGCTGGAGCAACCCTTGCCTGGCCATGTCATGAACTTGTCGTCCAGAAATTTCTAAAGAGCTACCGGGGTCTGGCTCCCTGCTGGGAAGGCTCGAAGTCAAAGTTCGCATTTCCCGTTTTTTGCACCCTGCTTCTTTCCCCCCGGCTGCGTTGAAAGCGTCGCTCGCCTCCCCGTCAACCATCTCATTGTTGACGTGGAACCGCGGGAAATTTCCCACCCCCCACATGCCGAGCGATTGTGGCAGCACGCAATGCCATTATGCAGTACGAATGAAATGGCCTGACAAGCAGGGTGCGGCCCCTGGGGGTGTTAGCCACCGAGA
Organism: Phyllomedusa bahiana; assembly: GCA_025379985.1. Taxonomy (NCBI): domain Eukaryota; kingdom Metazoa; phylum Chordata; class Amphibia; order Anura; family Hylidae; genus Phyllomedusa; species Phyllomedusa bahiana. Next base: position 65,033 of record JAODAL010005875.1, on the reverse strand, counting down.
GTGGCGGCGGTTAAAGAGCTCTGACTCCCCCATTTTTGAAGAAGCCACCAAAATTAGTGCGGACAATGCCCTGTAGCATGACATTGTGGTGTTTTAGTTCTGGAACGATTTTGGGACACTCTAAACAAAGTCCCACAGCGCGGAGGAGGAACGGACCCCAGATGCGGAAAGGGACCCTTTCTCTCCGTCAAATCCACAAGGCCCGACAGTTTCAAATTTCATCGGTTTTCCCATTAGGCAGGGGTTGGGGGTCCAGAGCTAGTGCAAGGTGGCCATCAGCTTCAGGGTGATATCTCAGGAAGTCAGGGCTGTGTTTGAAGCGTGCCCAAGGACGGAGGGGAGGAGGAGGAGGGGAGGGGGAGGTATTCCCAACACCGACTTACCGAGTCCCGCCCGGAAAAGGTTGAGTGAATTTGAGGTGGGGGAGGGGAAAATGGTTTGCTAGTGCCCCCCGACCCAGAGGCTTGGGAAATCAAGGCTCCTCTTCACATGAGTGCTTGGGGTGCTCCCTTTCCTCAAAAATGATCCCGCATTAAGGCATCAAAGAACAACAGTTACTGGGTGGCCCCCTCCTGGATCCCCGGTACAAAAAAAAAACTCAGCACTTTCCCTTTCCCCCCACCCAAATAGAAGTAAAATGCAGGAAATGGAGACCTTGCTGATTGATCAACTGGAACATTTTTGTGTCTGCTTCCGTTCCCCAAATGTCACGGGTGGGAACAACATCAGCGACGGACAGCAAAGATGAATTGCCGTAGCGGCAGCAGCAGGGAGCAGGCAAGGGGGCAGAAGCCTAATGGGGGACCTCTGGCAATCTTTTTTCCACTCACCAACGATGCAATGGGGCACACATCCAACAACGAGCCAGCTTAAAATCATGGTGCACACTTCTGCGTCTAACACCCATGTTTTTGTAGTGTTCCGGACCCCAAAAGACTTTTGGGGATCCAAAATGGACGAAGGCCCGGTGGCCGTCAGCCCCTAGAGGGTTGTCCTCCCAGCAGCCGCGTCATAATTTACGGACCCTTTAGCAAGCTGGGGGATATTCAGACAAACACCTGGATTTCCACAGATAATGTGGATCGTTTGACTTTCATCAAGATAATCAGGCATGGGTCTTGAGATGTTGTGGCCCCAATTGCCGGTCACCCATTGTTGCCGGTTACTTCACTTCCTCTTCAAAAGAATGGTCCTCTTGAAAAATGTTTTTAAAAAGACATTTTTTCTGCAATTTTTATTTCTTTTCCCCAAAAGTTCATTTTTCGGTTTTGTGTGAGGAGATGTAAAAGACAGCAAGGTTTCATGAAACACCCTTTTCCATTTACCACTTTATCTTTAGAAGTTTTCCCTTGTCAATGGTTTTTTAGGTCATGTTGTGTGAAACGCTATTTTTTTATGGCCTTTGGAAAGAAATGTGGCTTTTTGGGGGCATTTCCCCCCACAAATTTTTTAAAAGTGGTGAGAAAATCTATTTTTAATTTTTTGGGGTTTTATGTACGTAGATACAGCAATAATCATTGTCCTTTGGAACAGAAATGTGGTTTTAAGTGGCATTTCTCCCTCACAATTTTTAAAGTGGCTGAGATGTCATATTTATAATTTTTTGGGGTCATGTTGCTGTGAGATACAGCAATAATCATGGTTTCCCTTTGGAACAGAAAAAATGGCTTCTAAGTGGCATTTCTCCTCACAATTTTTAAAAAGTGGTGAGAAGTCATTTTTATAATTTTTTTTTGGGGCATCTGCTTGAAAAGCGCAATACTACAGGTCCCCATTATAAAAAATGTTGTTTCTAACAGAATTTGTTCTTCACAATTGTCAAGAGTGGCTCAAGGGGGATGGGGCTGTCAGAAACAGGAAAGGTAGGATACTGTTAATGGCATATTTTCAAAATGACTTGTTTTTGCAAGATCTTTAAATAGCTACAATCCCGTATTAGACAACCCCTTTTAAAACAAATTTAAAAAAAAAAGAAGACATGGTGGGATTCCCTCCTATTTTAAAAATGTGTTTTCTAGAATTAAAAATACTAAAAAACTTTGGGATGTACAAAATAGTGGTAAAAAAATTCCTTGAATTGTACATGGGGGGGTACAGGGAAAACTTTACCAGATGTAGGTTACTCAGGGACATGGGGGATGGACACGGACAAAAACAAAGTACAGACAATTTCCTCCAGCAAAATAAGAAAAAAAAAGCCAAGGAAAAAAGGGGACCTGGATGGAACAGGAGCGTTAACCCCCAGTATTTCCAAGTGAAGCCAATTGGTCCGACTCATACGGAAAGGGGCAAGCGCTACCCCGGACAGGAACAGTATAGTCCATGAAACTAAAAATTTTGGTTGAAAGACTCCCTTTTTTCCCCACTTTTTAAAAATTTGGGGGGTCATGCAGTTTGGGGCTCATGCTGGGCCCAAGGACAGGTATAGTCAATGTCCAGTGAAACTAAAATGGGGTTGTAAAATCCTTTCCCCCGGGACTTTTGAATCTGTGGGTCGACGGTTTAATGGTCATTCTGCGGTACGGACGAATAGTCAAGTCCAGTGAAACTAAAATGGTGGGTTTAAAAACTCCTTTTTGCGGGGCCCTTTTTAAATCTGGGGGGCAGCAGGGGTTTGGGGCTCATTTCGCGTTCCAGGCAGGGTATTTAATGTCCAGTTCAAGTAAGATGAGGTTAAATCATACTGCCTTCGGCACTTTTTAAATTTTTGGGTGATTTCAGGTGTTTTAAAGGGGCATGCAGTGGTACAAGACAGGGTAGTGAATGTTGTGTGGTTTTTTTTTTTTGTGGCTTTTTAACCCAGTTGTTGCCTAAGATGTACACTATACATTTGACTGTTGGGATGTTAATTCCGCTTCTACAACCCCGTTTTGGGGGTAAAATGAAGGTGTTGTTGCTCCCAAGGCTTTAATGGTCATCGCTCATTCGCTGCCACTATCGACTTTTGTCATGATGGCGACATCGACATCGCCGATGTCGATGGCCAACGCAATCGCTCAACACTAATCATAAAGTGATGGCAAGTGATGGCATACCCATCACTCTACCCTAGCAGTATGCCTTCACTTACAGAGGTGTCCCCACCATAGACCGTGATAAAATATCAATAGGATATGTTAAAATGTAAACAACTATATCAACCTTCTTTTCATGTCACTATGCATGCACCATTTCAGTCAATGGGGATGCACCAGCAGTCAATGGAAACCCTTTCCGCTGTTCAGTATCTTCTCAGAATAAGCAAATGGGCCATTTCTATGTTGGAAATAAAATGTGTATTCATCAATTTTACCCTGACATTATACACAAATGGAAGCAGTAAGCCCTTATTGGCCATTTTTTTATCCCCGTAGTGCAATCACACAATCTTCCCTTTTAGGGTTACATTTAAACATGGGAAAATTTTAAAAATCCGAGGAAAGTATGTCTCAAACAAATAGGAAAATTACAAGATCAGAAAATTACGTATAATAAACAATGCTAAAAAAAATTTCGTCATACAATCTCCAGGGATTGGCGTATTTTGGCAAGCTCAAAAAAAAATTGTAGACATTTAGAGAAAACCCCCCGGGATCTTTAAGGATGTTTGAAGGTGAAACCAAAAAAATACGTTCTGATATTAAATCCCTCCCCATCAAACGACCAAATTGGGGTAGACAGAAAAGGACATTCCCTTTCCTTTATGTTCCAATTTTTTTCTATTATCAAGGGACCAAAGGTATTCCATCCAACCAAGGTACTGCTATTCCAGTGAAAGGATTTTTCACTTGTGACACATAAAGGGTAATATATTTAATCAAATGCCCATGTGGGAATGTTTATATTGGCCAGACTAGTAGGAGTTTGAAAATTCGCATTAACTCCTTAACTTCTTTTGACGTTGGGCATTTCAGGTCGTTCGTCTGCAGTGACGTCTTTTGGTGTCACTGCAGAAATTGGAGTTTGCGGCTTCCAGCGCTGCTGCAGCGCTGAGATCAGGGCTGTACACACAGCCCTGATCCCAGTGCAGCTCCTACGGACCAGGAATGGGGGGAAAAAATCCGCTCCCCCCGGTGCTTTAACCCCTTTTATTGCTGCAATTCGCCACCGAAAAGGGAAAACAAAGGGGTTTTCCTTCTCTGTCGGGTGATCGGAACAACCGGTGACCCGACAGAGCCCGGGGGAAAGGTAAAAGTCAGTTGGGAACAAGTGCCCCAGAGCTGTCTGTGTAACAAGCCAGGTCAGGACGACGGGTTCGTGATCCCTGCCTTGTCAGACTGACACAGATTATAATGTATTAGCATAAAAAGAAATGCTAATACATTACTAAGTGTAAAAAAAAAAAGTAACACAGTTCTCCCTTCATGAGATTTAAAAAAAAGTAAAAAGTGTAAAAATAAATAATAAAATAAAAATAAATATTTAATAAAAATAATTGTGCATACATTACACACACAAAAAACCTACACATATTGGGTATCCATACAACCGTAATAACCTGTAGAATTAATCTAGCAAGTTATTAAGTGTGCAATGTGAATGGTATAAAAAATGTAAAAAAACAAAAACGAATTGAAAAAAAAATGAAAACAAATTCTGCAATTATTTATAAGTGAACTTAAACTATTCCCCCATAAAGTACAACTCGTCTCGAATAAAATAAGGCCTCATACAACTGCGTCATTGAAAAAATAAAAAAGTTACAACTGTTGAAACGCAAGGAGGCAAAAACTAAAAAAAAATTCTGGTCATTTAAGGGGTGTTATCGTTTTCATTAAATGGTCTTCAGAATAAGGGGACCGTGAAAACAAGCAACTTTGCAATTGGATGTCATTAGCAAAGCTGCCTTGTTCTCACAGTGTCCCTTATCTTGTGTTTTTATTTACACTGATATCCAGTGTGGGTCTAATCCCTCTTGATCCCTCCTCCTTGCAATTCACTAGCTGAGAGCTCATTTACATTCTGTACAGCCCCTGGGTCGATTCACGGAGCTGTGTGTCTGACTCTGAGTTAGGGGCCATGGCATTTTCTGTTTCCACACCTAGCAGAAACAGACTGCAGCAGATTGTACAATGAGAAAACATGACAGTTTTGACCCTGTGCCTAACTCTCCTGCATACACGCAGATCTGTGCCGTTCTTAGAAAGCTGTAATACATCTCCAGCTGTGAGAGATCAGTGCTCAGATTAGATTGAATGCAGCCTGTGGTATGTATACAGCTCTTATAAAATAAGACTGATAGGGAGAGACAAAGTGATATGTGGACTCAGAGGGGAGGGGGGGGGGAGTCTCAGGCCAGCAGTGAAGGGGGGATGATGTCATCCAGCTGGGAGGGGAAGAAACGCCCCTGCATTCACAGAGTTGAGAAGCTCAGAGCAGTGTGAATCAGCCGAAGTAAGGAAGCGATACATCCCCTTTAACTACTTTTCGAGCATTCGGCTTAAGGGGTTAATGAAAACAAATCATTAATCCATACTTATAAGACAAAAGGGTAATCAGGAGAGCACTGAGATAAAAAAGAAACATGCTGATACTTCATTGGCGAGGCATTTTTTTTGAAGCGGGTCATCATGTTGCAGAGTTGAGATGGTGCAAACTTGGAGAGATTCATATAACTGATCCTTCTATACTTACCAACAGGTTACTCCAAAAGGAGGCATTTTGGATTTTGACTATGGAATCGATGACTCCTAAGGGGTTAACTGAGGAGTTTAGCCTCAAAGATTTTCTATAAAAGAACACTTTTAATAGGAATAGGTTAGAATTTGGTATACTTTGTAAAATATGGTGTTTGGGTTCAGTATTTGGTGTTTAGGATAGGCTATTTGGTTATGTCATGTGACACTACAGATGAAGCAGAATTAAACAGAACAGATATTGCACTGTAATATCACAGTATAGTGTTATCTCACCTTTTTCAATGCTTTTCAATGGCCTTTGTTTACAGATCAGAGCAGACAACATGAAAAGCCGTGATATCATGGTCAAGCTAGACTCTGCTACATCTCTAATTAGTGTGTAATTAAAAGCCATGCTGCTCTGTACAGGAGGAGGTTTTCGGCTCTGTCTCCACTGCACATGTTTTCAGCCTTTTTTTGGTGTTTTTCATTTTCTGAAACTGCTGAAAAAATTACTGAAAACAGATCCTATAGACTTCAATATCAAAAAAAGTTTGTAGTCTCCACAGAACATTTTTTTCTGCTCATTTTTGCTCCTGGTCGTTTCTTGAAACATGTTGCAAAAAACAACAGAGCAGGGCAGAATATTTACTACTGAGGTCTATGCAGTCAATGCAGACATTTTTTTTGCATTTTTAGCAATTTAATGCTGTACATTTCTGCAAAAAAAAAAAAAAAACGCAAAAAAAACACAACAAAAAAATGCGCAAAAAAAGGTTGTTTTTTGAGCTATTTTTTGTCAGACAGTGGACAAAACTCAGTTTTATGAACGGTTTTAGGATTTGGTTTTCAGTGAGTTTTTATCCAATGCCGTGTAGACCTAGCCTTAGACGCTTAGGCAATTTTTTCACGGCTTATTGCTGGCGTAATTGCGGGGACGGATTTCGCCCCGCTATTACGCCGGCTGCTGCCGGCCCCATAGACAGTCATTATTCATGGCGTGTACACGCCATAAATAATTGACATGTCACTTTCTCCCCGCCCGGCGGATTCGCCGAACAGGGAGAGGAGACGTAATCCATAGATCTCCATGAGAACTGTGGATTACCGTAATGCCTGGGACTGATTTCAGCCGTATTGGAGCGCAAATACGGCGCTCAATACGGCTGAAATCAGTCCCAAACTAAGCCGTGTGAACGAGCCCTTACTTGACATGCTTGACAAAGAAAGGTTACCTGTGAAAGATTGCGAGACTGCATGGGAGTGCAGATGGATCTGATTTCTCTCATGTGTCTAACTGATTAAGACTGCATGGACTTGAATCGGATATAACTCCATAAGGGGAAGATTGTGTGATTGCGCTGTTTGGACTATAAAAATGGCACAATAATGGCTTACTGCTTCCATGATTGTGTATAATGTCTACAGTGAATAATTAATGATACACATTTTTATTTGCAACATATAAAATGGCCATGTTTGCTTATTCTGAGAAGATATCAATAAGATTTGCCATCAAGGTCTGACAGGTGCAGGTCCCACCTCTGGCACCAACACCTAGCTCCGGAACAGGCACACAAATGGAGAGCTGGTCACACATGCACATTCTGTTCTATGGGAGTCCTAAGTATAGCCAATACACTACATGGAAATCCCTAAAGAAGCATTTATGCTATCTATCATACATGAAAAAACTTTGAGACTCTCGGTTCACATATTTTGATCAAAAGATGTTTAAGCTGCCCACGACTTTCAACGTGATCTCAAAATCGGGCAGTCCTATCCTATCTTTACCTCTCAATCGAGCCAATCAGGCCTCTCGCTGGGTCAACCGACCTCCATTATTCAGAGAGAAAAAATAAAAAACACCCAACCTGCAAGCTGCCCTTCTTATGACAGCCTGTGAGAGTGGGCGGGGACAGAAACCCAAAATGGAAGCACCCCTTCCTTCCCATATAGGTTAAAATCAGAACTGAATAGTGAATCATGAGCACGTGTGACTGGCTTTCCATTCTGAGCCAACACTTTTGGGGGCCCGTTCTTGAGTTTGATGTAGGTTCCAGAGGTGGGACCCGCACCTATCAGACTTTGATCACATATCCTATCAATATGGCATTACCATTTTGAACACCCCTATGATAAGATGTAAATGTCCACCATCTGACTTCTGTACCCCTTCCCTCCTCTAGCAAGTAGCTGTTATTGCCAGAAAAGCTGAGCCTATTTTTTTACCATGCACTTACTTTTTAGAAGTGAATAATTTAGGTCCCTTTTGCCAACTTCATTGTGATATCACTGTTCTCATTTAATTGCTAACTACATGTTCTGTGTAGGTATTTTATAGAAATGTGTGGGCGTCTGTCAGAGGATATATTTCTGTAGATCATTCTAAATGGTGGAATGATGGAGGCTGTTGAGCCATGGGTAATAGTTACATGGTTTGTAAGGTAAAAAAAAAATATTCATCCATTCAGTTCAGCCTATTATACTATAGTGTTGATCCAGAGGAAGGCAAAAAACCCTATGATGTAGAAGCCAAATGTCCTCATTTTAGGGAGAAAAAATTCCTTCCGGATGATACCCTATTTAACTGCATGCAGCAGATTAAACACAGCATGAGCACTACAGCCATCTACAGGAAGAGCAGATATGATGGGTTGGTAGTAGACTTACATTATCCACAGGAAGCAAGAAGCAGCCTACAACAGAAGTTGGTAGCAACATGACAATATAAGGGGCAGTGCAGGTTTGCTGTTCCTACCCATTGATATTTTACTAACCAGAACCCTACGGCTTTGTCTACACAGCATAGCTTTACCATCGGATTTTCGGCAATTTCAATATTTTGAATCCAATGAAAATCCGACGGTACACTGTGCTGCAGTGACAGCAATGAAAATCCATGATGTAGTCTGTACAGTACGGAATTTTTACTGTTGGGTTCAAAATCCGGCAGAATATGAAATATGTTGTGTATTCTGCAATATCACGCACGGATTTGCCGTTGGCAAATTCGGAAACCGACCACGGCTTTTGCGCAAACCTGCACCAAAACCGCAGTCCTGCAATCTCAAAATGCCGTCGGATTTTGAACGCCATTTTCACATATGCTGTGTGGACTACGAGAGATATAGTGACATAAGACATCATGATTATGGATTTATTTTACTTATTTATGTAGTACTGTTATACTCCACAGCTCTGTAAAGAGATTGTCTTCTTTCACATTGGTCCTTCCCTGTCATTATTTGAGCTCACAATATAATTTACAGATGAACCTTTTGACTGGAGTACACGGATGAAAATGACAAAAACACAGGGGGAAAATAAAAACTCCATGCAGATTTAATCCTTTGTGGTATTTGAACTCAAGAACCTAGCGCTGCAAGGCAACAATGCTACCACTAAGCCATCGTGCTGCCCACATGAGTGTGTCTGAGACATTCTGATATCACCTTAAAGCTATGTTATGTCTGGGTTTCACCATATCCAGATATCACAAACAACATCCATCTCATAAATTAAAGGTCATATAAATGACTTAAAGGGGTTGTCTTACTACAAGGATTGCTTTTTATGTTAAAGATCTTGCAAAAAAAGTCACTTTGCAATATATGTCCATTAACAGTGTGCTACCTATTCTGAGATATCCCCTCTTGTATGGGCTGCATCAGCTTCTCAGATTGCTATAGCTACAGACCTGTTTGATCTATCCTGATAGGCTGTCAGCACTGGTTGCTATAGCTACAGACCTGGCTTCTACTGCAAGCCAATAAACATGCCCTTGAATTCAAAATGAAACCAAGAAAAGAAGACTGAGATAAGATGAATCAATGTAGTGAGACACCCCTTTAAAGGGGTTGCCCAAGTGTTCTAAAAAAATAAATTGAAGGTACTGGTATACAGATAAAATTAACAAACTATTAAAAACTTATATTCACCTCCTCACCTCCATTCCAGCACTGCCTCTGCCTCTCTCTGGTCTTCTGTTTACTTCCACCATTGGCTGCCAGAATGTAAGTGATGCAGCCGCTGATTGGCTGCAGTGATCATGTGATCATGTGATCCATGATCACCTCTAAACAGTGATGTAAGGCAGTGGCAGCCAAGCAGCGGCTGCAGTGACTCCTGATATCAGAAGTAGACAGAAGACCAGAGAGAGACGGCTCAGAGAGTCAGTGCTGGGATAGAGGTGGAGAGAAAGGTCAGTTTACTATGGACAAAAGAGTGAGTGTTAGACCTAAACACATTCATACATGTGGCCCATAGTGTTAGGACTATTCAAAAGCTTTTAATGAAATATTTGCTAAGTTTCCACATGTATTTCCTTATTTCACTATATGGTTAATTTTAGTAAATTTACCATTAAACAGATCACGTGATATAATAAATTATTGAAGTGTGTACTGGGCTTATTCCATGCGGTCTCCCGAAGAGATACTGCTGTGCACTACTGGCTACATTTGTTAAAACAACATTGCAATGGCCCATTCAATTTGTGGAAGTGACTTTGCTATGCTCTGTGGTCACATTTGCTAAAAGGACATCCCTGCGCTCCCTTCAGTTTGATAAAGTGATCTTGGTATGGTCCATTGGGCTCAACATAAAAATGGTGATGTCAGAGAGAGAAGAGTTTAACGCTGATACTTTATGTTTACTAAAACCACTGTGCAAGTAATTGGTATTCATTTTTTAAGGATTTGAATGTGGAAACCAAGACAACTTGTTCTGTGAACTTAAAATATGCCAAGTCCTGTTCAACACAAAAAAAAGAATAAATTATGTTAATGGTACAGCACTGTGATATCTTATTATCGTATAATGTATATCCTTAATCTACACTAAAAAGTACATAGAATTAATATTAATTAACTACTATATATAATAGCTCAGTACCATGGTATACTTTCTATAAAAACAAATCTCACATCCTCTATGGGATCCATGACATGAGGAAGTAGGGGGAGTTGGCAACAATTTGCTCCTTCTATTTCCCAAAAATTGATAATTTTTCTTTAAAGAAAACTGTCAAAAGGGGAGTTCACTAATAAGCATGTTACGGGTGTCCCTGCGACCCCCGTGTCGGGTCACAGGCACACCTGCACCTCCGCAGCTTCCCCAGCGCCCGCAGCGCTGACATCCACTTACCTCGCCATGCTCCTGTTCTCGTCCGGCCGGGTGCGCGCACGCCATCAGGCAAATTTAAAGGGACAGCGCACCGGTGATTGGTCTCACCGGGCGTTGACCCTATTTAAGCCCTGCCCCTTTCTTAGCACCTTGCCGAATCAATAGTGCCCCGAGCCTAGAGAGGAAGCGTTTTATTGTGTCTTGTTGCCATTACTGTGTACCGTACCCTTCAGCCTCCATCCCTCGACCACGAACCATTGCCGCCTGTTCTGACCTTCTGCCTGTCCCTGACTGCGAGCCTGCCTTACGATTCTGTACCACGCTGCACCAAGGCCGCCGCCACAAGCAAGTCACATCAGGGGTAGCGACCTGGTAGCAATCCGCCGCAGCAAGTCCATCCCGCTTTGCGCCGGGACCTACTTAGACTCCGCTCCCTGGCGTGGCTATTACCATCGCTTGTGGTGGTCCAGAGGATCCACTACCATTGACCGTTACAAAGCATTTTTATAGCTAAAATTAGGTTCAGTGCTGGCTGTTTAAAGGGGTCTTCTCACACGTAGGAAACGTTAAATCAATACTTTTCTCAAACACATTTCTCTTTTGATGTTATCTTGGTCAGGAGATAAGAGATATTTAATCTGCTCTGAGTGCATGTATGCTTCTCTGGTTAACGTCCTACTCTCCCCTTTTGCCTCTCATCGTATTCTTATCTGAGAGCAGGATGGACAGCAGTTTGAGAACAAAGTGTGTTTGTCACGTCAATGGTTGGTACAGTGAGCCCTGACTGGAACCCAGCCCACTGTCCGTACCTAATTGGCGTGCTGCCCTAGGCGGCAGACGCCAACTGGGCGACAGTCCCTGCGCTGCTAGAGTGCTGTGGCCGTCAGGAGGAAGAAAGGTCAGACAGTCCGGGTCAATAACAATACAGGAACGCCAAGCCACAAATCAGAACCAGAGAGAAACCGTAAACAAGCCGAGGTCAAACATGAATGGGAGCGAGGTACAAAATCAGATGACAAGCCGAGGTAAGTAAACAAGCCGGGGTCTGGTACACAAGTAAACAACACAATAGAAAATACAAGGAAACGAGGCAGCCAGGAAATATCACAGGCGCTGCACTCAGCCTTCATGGGGATTAAATGGGATTCCCGGACACCGTCCCAGCAGCCGATTGGAGCCGCCTCCAGGTCCTCCCATTGGCTGGTGCGACACGCCCCCTGTCCAGAGTGGTTGGGCCTCTGTCACTCATGGAGCTGCCAGCAGACTGTCTATCCAGGTGGGGTCGCAAATCAGCTGCTGCAAACTGTTGCTCCCTGCAGGCTGAACGCCGCCTAGCCCTGACAGTGTTACTTCTAACAAACAAAAGAGATGCGTACTATTGATTGTTTACTTTGAGCCCTGAATCCCTCTGCACTATAGATTACATCTCCTTAAGTCATGTCAGTGCAATTAGAAGACCTGGGAATACAGAGCTGATATGATAATCATTGCAATAGAACCACGCACAGCATGATCAGGAAGAGTGAGGAAGTATAAATCTAAAGCTTCCTGTGGCTCTGTGAAACAGCATAGCGAGACAACCCCCTTTAAAGGGAACCTGTCACATAGTTTATGCCCCCTTGCTGAGGACAGCACAAGCTAGTGACAGACCTGTTGTTTCCAGCGCTGTGTCCCATATTTTGTAAGATGCTGGAGTTTTAGAGTATTTAGTGCTCAAATCTACAGTTTTCAGCCAGAAAAAAGTCCTGAAAAGAGTCCGTTTTTTCATACCCCACCCATCTGAGACTAGCCCCACCCACTTTAGCTGATAAATCTATTACTTTGAATAAGTAGAACCATGTGAATAACTGCCAGGTGGCCGGGGGCCAGCCTTTGGTGGGCGGGGCTAACACCTGCTTCACAATAAGATTTGAGCATTAAATGCTCTAAAACTACAGCATCTTACAGAATAAGGGACACAGTTCTGGATGTCTGCATGTCTGAAACTAGCTTGTGCTGTCCTCAGCAAGGGCGGCATAACCTATGTGACAAGTTCACTTTAATACTAGCAGTATATCTATAAAACTCTCCCTAGTGGTGGCTAAAGGCAGACAGGATTCAATTGTTTTTAAAAGTCCTCAATTTATATTTAAAAGAAAATAAAGGGCATTTTCTGGAGCTTTCAGTGGGAGGTGGAGGATACTACATGTTTTACCATTTGTTGTGTATGTGTTTTTTTGTGTCCAGAAAACAATACTATGAATGAGAAAGCTACACCTTGTAATTACAATTATCTTGACGTCTTAATAATTGACACAGCAAAGTAGAGAAGGGATCACACTCTACTGGGAATGAGAAATAAATATGAGCAAATCTCATCGGTTCTTTAAAAAAATGAGCTGTTGGACAAATAGTGTTATTTCCATGAGGTGATCAGGCTATTTGGTCTGGTGTAAGCCATCAGTGCATTTTATGACCATTGCAGGTGCTGATTAGCCCACAAGTCTAAGGATATTCTACAAAAGTTTGAACACTTTTAAATAACCTCTTTTGGCAGGTTTAGGAGAAGAATTTTGAAATATAAAACACTTTTTTATCCCTAAGGATAATTTTTGAAAATAGTACTTTCCCAGAAGCAGTCACACAGTCACCCACTTCACTCTGTCTAAGACTCATTTTCTCCTGATAACTTTTTAGCCTTTTTTGTACAACCATTAATATAACAGTCATTGTTATAATGGGCCACGTGGGTGAGCATACAGCTAATCATAAAGATGGAGGGCCAGATATTTAGAGCGCCATCTATGTAACTTGGCACCTACACACCAGTTCTAAATAGATATAGAGGAGTGTGTAATACAACAGTATGAGTGAAAGTGTTATGCGGCAAACTTTAGATGGCAGATGCAAACCAAACTTTGGCACATTCTAGGGGATGTGCGGTGCCAAGTTTGGCCGTACACCTGTTGGCGTATGTTGTGCCAAAAAAATAGCGCAGGCGAGTTCATACATGTGTCTCTTAGTCTCTTCTCAATGCAGCGATTTTTGGAAGCTGTTTCATTTTTTTCATCCCTGCTTTGAGATGCTGATACATTTTCTTTTCTTCTTAGCTGTTTTAATTTTCTGATTGTAGATTTAGTTTATTTATGTTGTCTGTATATGATTATCGGTGCAGCCATCTTGCCTGAGCTGCTTTTAACAGCATTTAAAGAGGTGCTTTACAGCAGCTTCATGGACATAGGAGCCTGTGAACAGGAGCAGACCCGTTGACTTCCATAGGAGAATTTTCTAGGCATGCTCTGTGAACTAGGAAGAAGTCAGTGTGCTGAGAGGGAGCTGTAACTATCTCCTATTGTGACTGGTGGATCCTGTGTTATCTATACACATTGATGTCACCTTTCAGTGTAATCATGCCTGTGCTGATAATGAGCAAACTGCTGAAAAGTTTTCTCTCCATAACAGGAAGTGTCAGACTGTTGCTAATTCTAGTAGACAAAGTGAAAACTGCAGGATTTCAGGTTTTTTAAAAATATTCATACGAAGAAAAAAAAACATAATTAATTTTTTTTTTTGTTTAAATGGTGTGAGGGGTCAGTTCAAAGGCAAGCACACACACAGGGAATAATGTCCAAATAAAGAGGTATTTATTGTGAAGTCCACATGAATCAAACAGAAATTCAGCTTATCTTCAGCATAACAGGATTTCACATAACATAAAGTCCTTACTTCAGGAATTCACAGGCAATGGGTTATGCTCACCCACACACACCTTCAGGTTTATACGGCCTCACAGCACGGCAGTTCACAGCTTCTGGTTGAGGGTCCAGAAGCACACCTCCAGACTTCCTGCACCAGCTGCCTTTTATCTGGCCGGTAAGACCTGGGCTGGAGTATTGGAGCGACCGTCCCACCCAGACTCTTGGGCCGCTCCATAAAAAACCCGACCTGGAACCTACAAAGAAAACTGCTCAGCAGCAATAACTGTTGCTGGCATTACACTAAATGGGTTTTTTATATCACCTAGGCCAGCCACCTCGGTGATAAATACCTCCCGTCTATGACGGAACCTCTGACCCTTCTACAATGGGTTAACATAAAAAGCAGTAAGTTATGGATTGAAGACATGTGCCCTTTACTATGTCATATGATGTACTTGGAGTGGATTGGGAAAAAAATCTGAACCAAATCTTTTCATTATATTTTATTACTTAAAAAAAATAAAGAAACTTTTATTTTTGTAAAAACATTATTTATGCATATCTTTTTCTGACATAACTTTTAAATTTTTCAATCAATGAACTTGTAAGGGGTCTTTTTTGTGTAATGAGCTGTAGTTTTTTTGGTACCATTTTAGTATAAATACAACTTTTTGATTACTTTTTATCCATTTTTTATCCATTCAGAATTCTGGAATTGGGTATTTTTTCTGACATTTGTTGTTTGGTATAAAAAAGATTATATTTCACTAGATTAGACTTTCATGGATGAAGCGATACCAATTATGTTTAAGATTTTTGCTGATTTTTTTATACGTGGCACATAAAAAAATGACGGGTGTTTTACACTTTTATATTTTAGAGGGTTTTTTTAGTCCCCCTAAGGTACTAAACCAGTAGAGGACATAAACACTTGTACACAGATGTATTGCCGAGTAGTATATGGTTATCAAATTTCTGCAAGAGGCAGGGTACACTAGGAGTAGTAACATTGCAGGGCTGGAGACCAACAGTAGGGGCCTACTCACATGTCACATGTTGGGATGGAGTTAATGTAGCAATACTGTGGTGGTTGGCCAGGGTGGTGGTAGTTTACCTTGTATTCCATTATGAGAAAAAAAGGTGGGAGTGTTTAAACTGGGTGGGAGGATTTAAGTTTATATCATTCATGTTATTTTTTGCTATTTAAAAAAATAAAAGGAAAAAGATAACAGGGATGTTAAACTTATTAGAAAAGCTTACTGTACAAAGTTTTCTGTATGTTTTACAAATTTTTGACACCAGCAAGTTCTAGATTTTTTAGTCAATAGACCTGTGTGACGTGGGGTGTAGCTACACAGGGTAAAGAGATAGCAGTCACTACCGGGCCCTGCAGCCTGAGGTCTTCCAAAAGCCTTCCTGCCACATAAGGAGACACCAACATTGTAAATGGCACATGGTAGTTGAGGTGCCTCATTTCACTTTTTGCACTAGGACCCAGGAGCTTCAAGCTATGCCTCTGTGTGTGAGTGCTTCTTAGATCTGGGTAGGGGACTTAAATTTATGTCTAAGGTGAATTAAGGGGTTTTAAACCTTGTGTTCTTTGGGAGGGTAAAAATTCAACTTGATATCAATGAATGGAAGACATTAACCTTGTGTTCATCAAAGAGCTAAAGGCCTTATGACCTCCTACCCTGGTAGAAAGAGAAGTGTTGAACCTAGTTGGAAAGGCAGAAGTTTATTTTATTGTTCATTGTGAAAGACAGCTTCATATGTTACACATTGGAGAGAGACGTTACCCTTGTTTCCTAGGAAAGGAACGTGGCAATACATTTACCTTCTTTCACAATGCTTGCGTTAAGTCTCATTGCGGTTGTCAATGTTGGTGATTCAGATACATCATGTGATGAGAAATCTGATGCCTGCCCATTGCTGCCAATGGAGAAGAACATAATTAAATTCACTAGGGATGTTTACATGACCATATCGACACAACACATCTTCAACAAGTATTTTTTACTAAAGTACATGCCTATTGCATGTAGATTCAGTGTTGTTTTTGGTTTTACACTTAGTTTAAAATTCAATTCATGCCTACTGATTTGTATGCAGATCTGCGTTAAAAACCACATATAATACACATACAATTGTTTTGGGCGAGTACTAGATGAAGATTTTAACTATTCCCAATGACATCAATAGAAAATTTCAATGCATTTTTCACATAGAATACCACCAAAGAATGAAAATGTTCAAAGTCTTATTACCACATGTTAGTTTTGAAAACCTCACACCACAAATACGCGTCATATAAACTACAACTAATATTTTCTATTGAATTATTTTCTTTCAGTTTTAAACAAAAATTTCAAGTCGGAATTCATGTGGAATCTGACTAGAAATTCTCTTTGTGTGGATAGAGCCTAGGTTGTAAAAGAGGAATCCACGGCCTGCACTCTATCCTTAAAGGGGTTTTATCATTTCATCATTTGGCAGCCGTTTATACTGGTTGCTAAGGCGAGCTTATGAAATGGAGGGGCGTGTTTCTTCTCCCAGCAGGGAGTATCTTCTCTCTGCAGACACGCCCCAAAGTGTGCACGTGAGAATTCATTCTGTGTGAGCTGGGGGAAGGGAGAGGTTCTCAGCTGTCGGAGACTAAGGAATCAGTGAAAAGCTAAGTGTAACTCGATAGTGTATATCTACATTTCTCGCTCTCGCTACATACGTTGTAACTAGAATGGGCATTTAACATTCAGGACTCTTGGAGACATGGGTGATTTTTTTTCTGTCTTTCACACACAGTGATATATCCTGCAGATTATTACATCTCTGACCTCTAAAGATCTGCAGAACAAAACTATATGCTTTATCTGTCTGTGTTTACATGGGACTGCACAAGATTTCTCTCTCTGCTGCAGGACCACTGTTTGCTGTCAGTGAACGCAGCAAACCCCGCACCGCACACGTCAACTGATTGCTGTCAGTGAACGCAGCAAATCCCGCACCGCACACGTCAACTGATTGCTGTCAGTGAACGCAGCAAACCCCGCACCGCACACGTCTCTCTTCTCTCTCTCTCTCTCATCCCCGTTCACACATGTACCTACGCGCTCCCGTGCACAGCTACTCCGTCTCACGCGCATTCCCGAATACGAGCGGGGGCGGCACCTGGGCGGAACTCATCTCCGTGCACACATCTCCTTGCTTCCTCCTATACACAGCCTCTCCCCTGCTACTCCTTCTGACGTGCGTTCCCAAACACGACCGGGGGCAGGACCTGGGCGTAACCCGACCAGAGCTCTCCCTCACTTCCAAGAATTAAACAAATGGCCCATTCTCTTAAACCATAGCACTTTGCTTATGGTAACCAAGGGCCTACAAGCTTAGATTTTTCATCCCCACCTGTTGAACTATGATCTTTGAAATGAGAAAACCCCTTTAACCTTTGGTGTAAAAATGGAGCGTATAATTATGGGCACCCAAATGATCAATGCCTGATGCCTGAGTGGTCACAACTTGCTTTTTATTGGAAAAACTGGCAAAATAAAAAGAAGAATTTGACTATAGAAGTCGTCGTATACTTTTCATAGCTGGATATTTCTCATTTTCTACATAGAACAATTTTTATGCTTCAAACCCCTTTTTGGGACATGATGTTGCCCTATTACAGGAAGCAAATGCAAATATAAAAATACAATTTTTTGCATAACAAACAGCTTTCGGTTCTTTTTAAATGATCAATTCACAACATGCATCTAGGCTCAGATTTTATTGTATATTTAATGGGCACAGCACACCTACATATCACAAAATATAGTTTAGTTACAACATGTTGGGCAACGTTATAAAAATTATTCTGAAATAAGTACAGTTGGTACAAAAGCACTAAATATTTACAATCCACTCAGTATTCATTCTCCATTTTTTACATTATGTGCTCTTTTATAATTCCCTCCTTGGTCCTTTTGTATTTTCTTTTTTATAGTTTTACTATTTGTGTATTCATGAATGTGTTATATGAAAATAAAAGTGTATATAAAAGTCAGCAGTCTGCCTTTATTATACAGTCAATGATAGAATCATGAAAGGATCTTGTCATTGAAGAGCTGTAAAGGCACATTTTGTTGAAAGGTTATTCCCATAGATATAAAATCAGAAAACTGTTCCTACAATGCACTGTATATTAACTTAACACCATAAATGCTGGCAAGCAATATAATGAGCAGCATGGCATTTACTGGAGGGGGAAAATCCAATATTAGTCAAATGTAACATTTTCCACTTTTATTATATGTGTGAAACATTAGATGGTCCTAGACACAAGGGATGTATGAAGAGGTATGGCATTTGAAAAGTATTGCGTAGGGACAACTAAGTATTAATACTAAACATATGGCTAGTTTAGATTAAGGTACCAAGACAATTAAAGGAGATAAAATTAAAAACTAAACAGATCTACTTTTTCATATATTTACAGTAGCAATCATTAAAGGCTAAAACCATTTTGTTCCTGGGAGGTTTATGCTCAAAATGAATCCCTAGCAAATATAAATTCATCTTATCTTTTAGGTCCAGGCTACATAATAACGGTTACCAACTGGGAATGGGATTGGCATATACCATCACTGCATCCCAAAAGTGCTATAACTTTCTCTATAAATGGGTATGCCGCAATGCAGTTGTAATATGATAATGGCAGGCAAATTCTCTTGCGCTTGAGATAACCAATATCGGTGGGTGAATTGCCGCCCTATGCTGCAGTTTCAAGGCTGCTGCCAGGGTACCAATTGGCACCATCTTACCAAGGGATCTAAAGGTAGCATCTATGAATAGACATGCATCATTTTTGTAACTTGGCACCAACACACCAGTTCTAAATAGATATAGAGGAGTGTATGATACGAAAGTAAGAATGAAAGTGTTATGCGGCAAATATTTTTGGTGCATGGCACTCAAAATTGGCACATAGAGTGTTATGCGGCATACTATGTATGGCAGTTTCGCACCAAACGTTGGTGCATTAGGGCATGTCCCTACGGCACAGAGCACAGGTCGGATTATCCGACCGGTATTTGCACTGTTTTGTGGCCGTGCAATCGGCTACGGGGGGAGGTTTTCTCTGCTGTTTGTAGAGAAAAGCCCTCCCTCTGCGCATTGACGGGTTCATGTTCTGCCCGAAAACTGGGCGGAAGAATGAACATGTTCAATATTTTTCGGTCTAAAAAACCGTCTGGCGGAAAATCCATGCAGTGGGGACCGCTGCACGGATTTTCCATAGAGGTCTGTGATAAAGTTTGACAGCCGGTTTACAGACGGCTTTCAAAACCGAAAACCGTCTGTAAAACCAGCTGAAAAACCTGCCGTGGGGACAAGCTGATTCTATAGATGTTCATACATCTATAGAATCAGCAACATACGGCAAAAAATGGCGAAGATAAATTCATAGATGTAGCCCTAAGAGTTTATATTCGTTATACAAAAAAATCAAGACAAATTAAAGTAACAGAAAAGGGGTTGTCCATATTAAAATCAAAATTAAAAATAGGGTACATGGGCTTAGAATAGAAAAAATATATATACTCACCTTTGTACTCACTGCTTTTCCAGGATGATGCTCCTGGCAGTGTTTCTTGGTCTCTGGTCCTCTTCTGTGGCCGGTGCCTGATCGCTGCATCTAATCAGTGGCTTTAGCTGTCTATTTTATTCCCTTGACCTCACTGTTCAGGAATTGATCAGTACATGTCCAAGGGAATGGCAGTTAATTGGCAGTAGTGATCACACACTGACCTCAGAAGAGGAAGAATACAAAGACCAGGGGATACTACCGGCCCCTTTAGGGCTGGAACAGTGGTGAAGGCAAAGGTTAGTCAATCTTTTTTTAAGTCCCAGTATCAAATTTTTATTTTTTTAATTTTATCATGGACAACCTTTTTAAGTAAGTTGGGCAAGTAACTATATTTGCTGTGCATTTTGAGACCCCTTCAGCCATAATATGACAATGATGAATATCAAGACTAAGGACCACATATATGAAGACTGTCTGGGTTTAAGACTTTCTTTGTTGCCCATAGCAACCAATCAGAGCTCCACTTTCATTTATTCAGATGAAACTAAAGGGGTGCTCTGATTGGTTGCTATGGGCTCTGATTGGTTGCTATTGGCTCTGATTGGTTGCTATGGACAACAAGAAAAGTCTAAGACCAAGACAGTTTTCATACATAAGGCCCTCTAAGGCTTTACTATCAGAAGGAATGACACACAATTTGTGTATTATTCATATAATCTTGGCCACTATTGGACTCATCTTTTTTAACAATGAATATTTTTCATATATTGCGTTGTAGACCAACAGTGTGTGAATCATTGGCAAATGTCTTCCAATTATAAACATGCAAGTTTGGTACACAAACAATAATTTGCAATTTGTCTTTGAACAATTCATGTTCTAGCAAAAATGCAGTTAATTTGTTAAAGGAGCCATCCAGTTGTTTTTGTTCTTTAATTTTAAGGTATTGCAGCACACAAAAACAACAACAACAACAAAAAATATCTTTGCACTCCGGTACTGAAGCTGCCAATAGTGTCCCCCAGCCTCTGTTTACACCGAACACCGCGTGACTATTGCAGCCAACCAAAGGCTTCAGTAGTCTTGTGCCATTCCCTTCATCACTACTGGCTAGTGGTGATGTCAAGATATTAACACAAGGTTGGTTGCAGTGGTCACGCACCATTGGCAGCAGCAAGAGATAACCAGATGCCATGAGACAGCACTTGCATAGGAGTGTGAAAAAGGGGAGTATGTATTATTGGCTTTATTGTATAGCAGTACTTTAAAATTCAATAGTAAACAGCCATCTAGACAACATATAGCACTGATATATTCCAGTGCACTGTATTTAAACTGTCATCATGTTCTCATCAAGGCTCATAATCTAAATTTTAAAGTAACGTATCAATATACTTTTAGCGTGTGGAAATAAAATAGAGCATCCAGAGAAGACCCATGCAAAACCAGGAACTTATATATGAGTAAGAATACACTTTATCCCTTAAAGGGAACCTCTCCAATGGTTTATACTGCCCTCTCTGAGAGAAGGCTACAATAGAGGGAGAGAAGCTGAGCTCTGTGATATAGAGGTATATGATAGAGGAGAGAAGCAGAGCTCTGTGATATATAGGGTTATATGGTAGAGGGGGAGAAGCTGAGCTCTTTGATATAAAGGGTTATATGATAGAGGGAGAGGAGCTGAGCTTTGTGATATATAGGATTACATGATCGAGGAGAGGAGCTGAGCTCTGTGATATATAGGGTTATATGATAGAGGAGAGAGGCTGAGCTCTGATGAATAAATTATGGGTTTTGAATGATGAGAGAGTAGAAGCTGAGCTCTGTGATATATACTATTATACTGATAGAGTGATCGATGAGCTGAGCTCTATGTGCATACTATAGGGATTCATATTTGTATATTAGGACAGTAATCGCTGTAGCTCCTGTGATATACTTTTAGGGTTTCATATGATTAGTCGGGAGAGAGCTGGGCCTAGTGATATATAGGGTTATATGATAGAGGAGCTGAGCTGTGTGATATATAGGGTTATATGATAGAGGAGCTGAGCTGTGTGATATATAGGGTTATATGATAGAGGGAGAGGAGCTGGGCTCTGTGATATATAGGGATATACGATAGATGAGGGAAGTTGAGCGTTGCTATGATTAGGATCAAACGCCTTAAACGTGTCAACAGTGACGTTTTGTATATATGATGCTGCATTTTTTAATGCATTTCTAAATAAAAGAAGAGTTTTGTAATGTTTTTTTTTTTTTTCAATCCCTATTTTTGCTGGAATACTTTTTGCGGCTGTTTCACCAGCAGCAATACAGCAGCCAGGGGTCAAGTTTTATGACGTGGACAACAATGAACTGACCAGGAGCAAGGCCAGGAAGTTCCTTTTATAGCCAGGGTTCACCAATCAGAAAGCAGGTAATCAGAACCCTGTCCCTTTAAATAGCAGAAGGCTTCCACGTACCCTATGAGGCACTTGTGTGCGCACAGGCAGCCACAGAGAAGGAGAGCGAGCTGGAGCGAGGGCCAGTGAGTAAGAGCTGCCAGCGGAAGTTGGGACAGGTAAATATTCATACAGGGAGCAGCAGCAGAAGCATGGCAGGCACAGACACGCCGACAGTCCATAGTAGGGACCGTTGTGTGAACCGTGACAGTGTGAACTGGTTATTTTTGGGGTAGCCGGTTAGCCGGAGTGGAGGGCTTAAGGGGGCCCTTAAGCCCTCCACTCCAGCTAACCAGCTACCCCAAAAATAACCAGGGTAACCATCTCCTCCTCGGTATCCCAGGAACTGTCTTCAGAGGAGGTGTCCTGAAAGTCCTTTATAACGTCTTGAACCTCGGGAGCAGAAACAGAAACAGTAGGCAGGGGGAGAGGTGGGTGGGAATCAGAGATGACTTCACACTCCTGAGGATCTTCTTGAGCTAGAGGCTCCTCAACAGGAAAAACAGCAGCAACGGGCATAGAAATGGGTGGGCAGGACTGTTCCAGATGGGTGAGTTTGAGGCAGTGTGGTCGCTCTACTGGACAACTTCAGCCATTTTCCAATCCAAGGACAGTCCGTGAAGCTGGAACCATGAAAGCCCAAGAAGGACTGGAGCAGATGAACTGGGCAAAACATAGAAGTAAATCTTCTCCTGGTGGGAACTTTCAACTTTCAAAGACAGGGGCTGGGTACGGAACTGGACAGGCTCTTTCAAGATCTCCCCATTGACAGATGAGAAACGCAGAGGCTTCTGCAGGCAGGCAGAATTTCTCCAGCAGAGATGGATGGATGAAGTTCTCAGAAGAACCGAAGTCGAGAACAGCCGGAACATCACAGATAGCATCAGAAGCATAGCGGAGGGAGACCGGAGTGGTCAGATGAGGAGCAGAAGCACCATCATTCAGGGTCACCTCACCAACAAAAGCTTGGCACTTGTGTTTCCGAGGCACAGCTGGGTGGACTGGGCAGTTTTTTAGATAGTGTCAGCCACCACCACAGTACAGGCACAGGTTTAAGCTGCATCGACGAGTACTTTCCTCTGAGGTGAGAGGAGTATGGTATACTTTCATGAGTTCAGGTTGAGGAAATGTGGGTGTCTGATGAGGTAGACTTTTAAACTCAGGTACAGGTAAAAGGCGCTGAGGCTTGCGTGGCCGGGAGGACGCTGGCTGCTGGTGAAGCTCAAACTCACTTTCTGCGAAGCGGATGTCAATCCGAGATGAGGTCGTCCAGGGTGGTAGGTAAGTGACTACAAGCCAACTCCTCCTTGATACGTCCATCAAGGCCTCCCCAGAAAGTAGCAACAAGGGCCTTGCTGGTCCATGCAAGGGTACAGAACTGAATGGCATACTGGCCCACAGTGGAGTCGCTTGAAGGACCGGAGCAGAGATGATGCAGTGGAGGTATTGAGCCCAGGTTGCTCGAAAATGTTTAGGAAGCCATTCAAAAACTACTGCAGATCCCCTGTCAGCGGATCCCCTCTCTCCAAGGGGCAAGGGCCGGCAAGGCCTCCCCTTGAGAGTGGTTAAAAAAAACCCCACCTTTGGTCAATGGAAAAATTGGTGATCCGGGCCCTCGAAGTGTTGGTACATGGTTAAGGAATCCGAAACACATGGGGGCGTTCCAAGTAAAGGGCGGCAGAGGCAGGTGCAGGCGGGGGAGGGTTATGGCAGTGGGAGGCGAGCTCAGCAGGTGAAGAGCGGGTGTAGGTGCCATCAGACGCAACTTAAACCCAAACGGGTGTAAATGGTCGTAGTTTTGGAAACTGCCCCAGGTGGCAACAGGGACCCTTTACTAT
Source organism: Phyllomedusa bahiana (assembly GCA_025379985.1). Classification (NCBI taxonomy): domain Eukaryota; kingdom Metazoa; phylum Chordata; class Amphibia; order Anura; family Hylidae; genus Phyllomedusa; species Phyllomedusa bahiana. Next base: position 40,787 of record JAODAL010005875.1, on the reverse strand, counting down.
GGCAAAAATGTCTGGAAAGGGGACACCGCTAAAATTAGGATCAGTTCGTACTGTAATGATCCAGCTATCATCGGTACATGGCGGATCCTTTGGGCCCCTGCGAGCGTAGTTGGTGTAACTCACAGAGGTAGCCGAAGTGCAAGACAGGATAGTAGGTGCTGGTATGGGTGATAGGACACAGCAGGTGTAGCCATAGGCAGGTAGTGCAGTCCCATGCAGGTAACAAACTTGGTACATCGGCAGATATACAAAATTAGTAGGGGACTGGTGCAGCAGCAGATAATCAGCAGATAGTGTACTGGTAACGCACAGGATAGTGCATAGAATACAAATGACAGAAGCCAGGGATCAAGCTCTATGATGAACATCAATGAACTGACCAGGAGCAAGAGCAGGAAGTTCCTTTTATAGCCAGGTGTCACCAGCCAGGAAGCAGGTAATTGGGACACTGTCCCTTTAAATAGCAGATGGCAGCCACAGAAGACGAGAGTGAGCAGGAGCTAGGACCAGTGAGTAAGTGTTGTGGCGGGCCGCGCCTCGGCACCTGGGAAACAGAGCCGGGGCAGGTAAATATTCAGCGTGGGGACACAGGTGCCATGACCCCCCCTCAGGGGCCACAGAGAAGCTGGGAAGCAGGACAAGCCGATGGTCCCCTGACAGGGACCGTAGACAAAATGGACACAAAATGGCACCAAAACTTTACGCGCCGCGATGGCCTAAATAACTTAAAGGGGGGGGTTCATACATTGATTCACTCACCTCAGCCCCATTTTCTGGTTTTTTTTTTTGAAATTAGTGTTTTCTGGTTTATGGACTTGCCCGTGATGAAAGGAGGACCAAGGGGTGTAGCTATAACGCCCTGCTGCCACCTATCAAGAGAAAATGGGAGGTCTGTAGTATAGGGTGAGAGGTCATGCAGCCCATACAAGAGGGGTATTAGAATAGGGAGGGTACTGTTAATGGATTTGTTTTTTCAGATCTTTAACATAAAAAGCAATCCTTCCAGTTTTTGTCCCGCCATACAGGAGAGGCTCATGCTCCATTCACTCCCTCTAGAGCACGAGCCTCATGTTGTGATGGGACGAGATCCCCGAAGTGAAGAGAAGAGGATTCTGGGAGGCTTCAGAGTTGCAGAGGTTGGAGAACCAGAGGTAAGTATCCTTTTTTTCTATTTGTTCCTATCCTGGCGCCATTTAAATAAAATGTTATTAACTGGACAACCTCTTTGATAAATTGCCCACTAAGCTTATCCTGTCTAAATTTTACAAGTATTTGAAAAACGCCCTTTTGGCAGGGGATGGTTTCATGTCTGGATTAGATATTGATTTTTGACTAAGGAAAGAAAACATAAAACCCAATTCAGCAGTTTCCTTAATGGTTTAAATAAAGATTATAATTAAATATAACTGGTCTTATAAATAAAAAAGAAATAATTGTCACTTTGTTTATTTCCTATTTATCCAAATTAGTAGACATGTGGACTCCTGAAGTGACATTAGTTAGGGTCTTCATTACTGCTTCACACTAAATTCTTCTACTGTGATTAATGGGGAATTATAGTACCCACAAATACCAGGGGGACAAATATTTAATTGACATAGGGGACTGAAAGATAAAAAATGAAAAAATTTTGGGAAAAGAACGTTCATTTGGGGGACTATTGTTTAACCCTTTTTTTGCACTGTGAAAAAATTTCCTATCCGTCCGGGCACCAGGGGAAAGTTAGCAAAGGGGAGTTTATGAGGCTTTCAGAAATTTACAATTTTTGGGCTCCCAAGTTTTCATTCATCACAACCCTTTGGGGAAATTCCTCCTGGATCTACATGGCTGCAGTTTAAAACCATGCGGGCATCGGGTTTTTTTAAAAATGGAAAAATTTGTTTTTTGGGAAAATTGGGTTTAGTTTCCCTGATGTTTTTTTTAAATTTTTAAATTTAAATTTCAGGTCCACATTCATCCATCAGGAGGACGTTGGTGTTTTCTTTGTTTTGTCATGTTGAAAGGCTTTTTGGAAATTTTCTTTTAACCAAAGATGTTCTACGATGGGGTTGGAAAACTGTATGGGTTGTTATTCAGTACATGTCGCTTCCTTACCCAATTTAAAAGAATAGAATTCTAAAGGGGGAAATAAAAATTTAAAATTTGACAATTCATCCCGGGGTTTATTGTTATCCTTCCCATTTGAACCTTTTATATTTTATAAATTGGGAAATCTCCACTTTTTTTTGTGGGAATTTTTTTTTTAATTTTCTTTTGGTAAGAACAAATTTTTAAATTTTTAAATTTTGGTGGCAGAGGGGACTAAAGGTTTTCCCCGTTTTGCCACTAGGCGGAGTGAATTTTCCCCACCTTTTATTGAGGTCCCCTTGTTGATGGGATTTTGGGCTTAAGCATTTTTTGATAAAAATGTAAAACTAAGAACCTCAAAAATTTGTTTTTTTGTTTTCCAAATGGTTAGCAGAAATGTTTTTTAAAAAAAATTTCCCCTTTGGGGTTTTGATAGTTTTTTAGTGTTTAGTGTGCATTGATATTGGATTGTGTTTGTATATTGCTGCCACACCGGGTGTGCCCCTATGAAATTTTTTTAAAAAAAAAATTTTTTTGATGTGCAGAACCAAATACGGTTTTTTAGACTAGGGGGGAGTTTTACAGGAGACTTACAAACCCAAACCCCGCTGCCAAGGGTAACCGGGGCCTTTGGGTTTGGGGGAAAAAAGGAAAAAAAAAAAAAAAAAAAACCCCCAAAAAATATGTATTGTCAGCCAAACTAAGTGGTTGGCAGATGTTTATTTTGGTTGTTCTGGGTTGGCTCTTATCGGGAGTAGACAACGTGTCGAGTGGGTGTCTAATAGTCTCAAAAATATGGGAATCTACTAAGAGAACAAAGAGTGACTTTAATATCTATATTTAAAAATTTTTTCCATAGGCAAAATTAAAATCTATTTAAGGGTGGGTTTTTAATCTCCCCCTTTTTCCAGGTGGTTTTGAAAAAGGGCTCTGGGGCCCCATAAGAGGCCTGGGTCTGCAGGGGGTACCCGGGGAGGTGTGGTTCGCCCTGGGGAGTGGAGCGATTTAAGAGCTGGGAGAGGCTTGGGTTTTCCCCAGAGGTTTTAAAGGCCCAGCAGGTGGGTGAAACCCCTTTGAAAATGAACCCGTATGGCTTTGGGAAAAAATGTGTGTTGTGACTGGAAAATTTTGGTTTTCCCGCCCCATGTAGAGAGACAATTTTGGAAAATTTGTATTAAGTGGCCAGACAGCCAGGCTTTTGTTTACGTTTAATTTGGTTTGAGTAACTGTGTGAAGGGAAAAAAGCTGGGAGAGGCCCAGAAAAGAAAAAATTTTAAGTCAAAAAATGCCTTGGGGGTTGAAGTGCCAACCGCTCTAACAAAGGACAGCGATCCGAGAGCGGAACACCCCCTGGGACGGCCCAAGATGGCGGCTGAACGTCAGTCCCTACAATATATATCTTATAGTCATGCACAGAGATTATTGGACCAGTATCAGTGTTAAGCCCAGTTCACATCTGCGAAACCAAGGTTTAGTTTGAATTAAATTGGGCACTTCTGTCAATAAAGGGCTCACCGGGAACCCCTTTTTGACAGACCAAATGGCGCCCCGTTAAACCCCCTAATTCCCCCATCGGGGTTTTTTGTCATTTTTTAAAACATTTTTTCTGGGCATTTTTGGACAGAAAACTATGACAGAGGGTCCCATTTTCCAAAACAGGTGTGAACCAAACCCCCTTACCTGGTTTTAGGGGCCTGGAAATACAAAAAAAATTTTTTAAAATCAATCCCTATTTTTAAAGCCACATTAAGACCATGACCTATATACCAGTTTAATTTTTCCAAACGGGTTTTCCATTTAAAAGGTAAACACAAAAATTGACATAAAAAGGAGCTTAATTGGGTTTTGGGGCAAAATTGCCCCCCACTGCTATTTGGAAAGACCTTTCCCTTCCCTTGCAATTAAAAATCCCTGAAAACTTTATCCAGTGCCCGGGGGCAAAATAAAATTTAAATTACGCTGGAATTTTAAAAGCCCAAAGGGTCCCACGGGTAGCAGAGTTATTAGAGACCATGCAGGGCAACTAAAGGTATGTATTAAAATGAGTATGTATGCTTTATAATACATGGGGAGCTGGTTGATGTGTTAGTGAAAAGTTTTCTACACTCTACTTTGACCATTTCTTTAGACGCCCCAAAATTGGGGGAACCCTGGGAAAAGGGGGGGCCTTTTTTATTTAACTTACATGGGGGCCGACTCTTTGGGAGGGTCTACTTTACATCCCAGGGTTTGCCCCACCGTATTGTGAGCCCTTTTCCCCACAGTTTTCCCCCTTAAAGATTCTGTTTCCCTTTTTTAGAGGAAATGTTTTTTTACTTCTGACTTTGTATTTTCAGGGTTTTTTTTTCCCCTTTTTTGTTTTTTTGTAGGGTATTCTAGGATTAGATTGTGGGTTCGCCCTTATTGGAGTGGTCATCCAGCTGAGGGAAAGAAATGATAGAGATACTGTTAGGTTATTATATGTCAGCTACTCCTTGTACTGGTTTCCTCTATATGCTCATTTTTGATATGAGAAGCCCTTTTTGGATTATTTTTTTTTGCTTTAAATTTTGGACATCAAAGGGTACCCTGCTGATTTTTGAAAAATGTTTAAAAACTTTTAAATAAATTTTCATTGTTTAAGGGGTCATTGGGTTTTTAAATTTTGTGGGGGTTTTTTTCCCCCTTTTAAATGTAAACCCCCGGGACCCCCTTTTTGGGGTATTGGCATATTTTATTGTTAAACAATTTTATCCCTTTTAAAATTTCCCAAAAATACATTTATAAAGTCCCCTGAGGAATAGGGAAATGCATTGGGACGGTGCTATTGAATTTTTTTGGTTCGGTGGGATGGTTGGGTGATCCATCGAATGGGGAGGAGCCCTTTTTTGGGGGAAAGTCCCCCCGATAGGGAGGGGTTTTTGAGGGGGGTATTGGAAATCATTAAAATTAATCTTAACCCCCTGGATCGCAGGGAATTTATTGGGTTTGAAAATTGGATATTGGGATTTAAATTGTATTTAGGAGGGAATCAAACACTCCCGGGGTCCCCTGGGGTTTGGGGTTTAATGGGGGACCGGGGTTCAACCCCAAAATTTTTGGGTTTTTTTTACCCCCTCAATTCCAAGCTACACCGGTGGGCCCAAAAACAGATCAACTTGTGGGCCCCTAGAATCAGTGCCACCTGCTGGCCCTAGGCACCCCAGTCTGACACTGCATTCTACTATATACTACGCACAAAAAGTTAGGGGTATTTGGTTTTTGGTTGAAATTTCAGGATGAATATTAAAAAAAAATTAACAATTTTTCAATGAAATAAATGAGGGCCAAATTTTTATCTTAGGAATTTATTTTTATTATTTTATTTTGGGGCGCCATTTTATTCAGGGTGCTGGTTTCATTCAAGGGAATTTACATAAAATTAAAAAAAGTTGAACAAAAAAAACCATGACGAAAAAATTTTCTAGTAACTGATACAGAGAGGAAAGGGGGACTTGCGGGGGGGTGGGGGCCTTTTAAAAGGGGGGGGTTCTTAGAAGGGGGGAAGGGGGAGAACAGAAGTTGTGAGGCGGAATGTTTGTGGCCCGTGTTTCTGGGGGGGTTGGGTTAGTGTAGGTTTTTTTGGCTATCCCGAAAGTGGGGTGGTTTGTTTGGGGGGTTTTGGGTTTCCTTTTTAAAAATGGGTGAAAGGGGGGAAGGTCTGGGGATTTTGGGTTAAGGAGTTCCAGAGGGGAAGGGTGAAGCAGGGGAGAGTTTGGAGGGGTTGTGTGGGAGCTGATGAGGGGGAGGAGCAGAGGAGAAGGTTTCCAGAGGGGGCGGAGATTTCCAGGGGGGGAGGTATCTGGAGGGTTAGAGCAGAAATATATGGAGGGGAGAGGTTATCTAGAGCCTTGTTTGGTCAGGGGTTAGTAACTTGAAATTTTAAATTCGCTGGGCAATGGGGGAGCCCGGAAAGGGGTTGACAGAGGGGAGAGGCAGAGGAGCGAGGAGAGGGTGGTTTTAAGGGGGGGGGCAGCAGAGTTGTGGAAAGGTTTGAAGGGGAGCAAAAAGTTTTAGATGGGAAGGGCCACAGAGAAGGGGTGTTGCCGTAGTCCCGGCGGGAGATGACGGGGGGGGGGGGCTAGCGTTTTTTTTTTCCCGTCAAAGTTGAGGAATGGGCGGGTGCGTGAAAATATTTTTCAGGTGGAGGCCAGGCGGAAAGGGGAGCCCTTTGGATGTGTGGTTTGAAGGTAAAAGAGGAGTCAAAGGTTAAACCCAAGGGAGCGGACTTGTGGAGCTGGTGAGAGGGTGTTGACCATTTAAAAGGGGGTAGAGGGGATCAGGTGGGGGGGGTGGAGTTGGATGGTGGAAAAAAAGATGGGAAATTTGGTTTTATCCCCAAATTTAGTTTTTTAAGGGGAAAGGGTGGGAAAAAAAAGGGGGATTTTTCATATTTCCCAAATGTTCAAAAGCTTCGTACTTTTTGCACGACTTGCAGATCTCTAAGATCTTAATGGCAAAATTCACAAGTATTGATCCCTGAATCACCCAATAAATTAAGTGGATCAATTTGAATAGGTATGTAAACAGTCCTCTTGATCATGCTGTTCACATTTTGACATCATGAGACCAAGACAACACCATACAAATGATCGATAGTACCTCCCATTGCGAGGCTTCAAGCATGGTATTCTCAAACGGAAGTGGCCGATGATCTTAAAGTGTCACAGAGTGTCATCAGGTGGTTTCAACATAGTTACTGAGAGACTGGAAAAGTCACAGAAAGGCAAAGAAGTGAACGTCCTGTGGCTATATCACACACTGATGACTGCTTCATTGTAAACAATGCCACCTGGAAACGGATGATGAATGCAACACAACTCCAGGCACATTTAAGGGAGGTGAGAGGCAACCAAGTATCATGTCAGACCATTCAGAACCATTTACATCAGCCAGGTCTGCCTGCTAGACAACGGGCAAGGGCACCGGACCGCTACCTGATACTTGGGTAATAATAAAGCGAGGACAGATCCATTATGCTCTGTCCGTAAAATCGATCCAAAAAAAATGTTGATAGTTTTAATTGAATTAAAATGAGTCTGTAAGATGTCTTGCACCAAATCCCAGCCCATCATCTGTTGTCTAGCTCTGAAGTGTTATTGAGATGTTACTAAGCATAACTATCGAAAGGAGAAAAATCTCTCCTTAAAGGGGTTGTCTCACTACATTGATTCATCTTACCTCAGTCCTGTTTTCTTGGTTTCATTTTGAATTCAGGGGCGTGTTTACTGGCTTCTATTAGGCTGCAGTGGGGAAACCAGGTCTGTAGCTATTTGCAACCAGTGCTGGCAGCCTACCAGGAGAGAAATTGAACAGGTCTGTAGCTATAGGCGACCTGAGGAGCTGATGCAGCCCATACAAGAGGTGATATCTAGGGAAAAGTAGAACACTGTTAATGGACCACTATTGCAAAGTGACTTGTTTTTAAAAGATTTTTAACATAAGAAGTAATCCTTGTAGTGAGACAACCCCTTTAAGGAGAGGAACCAATAAATTGGTCGGTGTGAGGGTTTACTTGCCATTCAGACCTTACTGACTGTATTTGCATAAAGCAAAGGCTTATGGGAAAATAGCTGAAGAGCTCCCCAGGCGCACTCTATTGGATGTAGTTATCCTCATTCACACATGTAGCTCGCATCAGACTTTGCAATGTGAAAGGGATTTGAGCCAAACCAGTTAAGTTCAACTACAGACAGCTGTTTCGGGGTATTTGCCCCTCGTCAGTGCAGTGTAGAACTTACTGGTTGGCTGGGTGAGAGGCAAGAGTGGCAAGCATAACTATGTCAACAAAACAGCAATTGACAGATTAAAGAGATGATCCACAGAGCCAAATATGAATTAAATTACCAAGAGTTGCCATCATTTAATTTCACACTCTTGTGGATTACTAATAAGTATAACATCTGACAATTATAAAAAGAAATCTTAAATAGCACCAAAAAATTGGTTGTCACGTTCTAAATCAGGTGCTTTCTTAAATGGTTATCCTCAAATGATTTCCTGTTTGAGTGCATGAGGGCTGAAGTAACTGTTCTAGACCATAGGTCGAAAGAATATACAAAATATATTCTCTTGCCAATAATACAAATAATGGAGCCGATTCACTAAGCCCAGTGCACAAGAATAATGGCTTTTTAATGAGGTAAAAAGCTGATGCAAATGCCATTCAATACATGTATTATCTTTCAAAGGCCTCATTTACATCAAGTTTCCAGCCCCATATTTAGGTATTCACAAGAATATTGTAAAAAATGTATAGGGTATTTATATAGGTACTGCAGCAGGACTTTGGGCCATAGAGTTCTATAGAGCAAACATAGTCTGAATTAGACTATTTATGCTTTCTGCATCACATACAAAAGCGTAGTCTACTACACTTTAGTGAACGTTGCAGAAACCGTATCTGGTCAGTAAATACGAAAAACAGTCCAATTCAGTCTATGTTTTCTCTATAGAACTCTATGGCACTGCCACAGCACCACTGCAGTATCTGTCCATATAAATTTTTCACAGTATCTCAACTGATGCCATGAAAGGGGAGCAGAAACTTGATATGAAGGGTGCCTTAGACGATTTTTACACCTTGCAAGACATTTCTGCGAATTATCTTGAAAAGGGAGTGTGGCTTTGTCATGTTTAAAGATGTGCTACTTTTTTAAAGGGGTTTTTTCACAAAAAGCCCCGGTTTACGGGGCCAAAAGCACTTTCTTTTCATGATCCTGTCTCTTTTTGCTAAAGGGGGGGGTTTATGGCATTTGTTTAGATAACACTCTATTCACAGGTCTGCAAACTATTTTGACATGAGAGCAGGAGAGTTTACCTAAAGTCCAAAAAACTTCAAGCTAAGTAAAAAAAGTATTTATCTCCTTTAGTTATTAGTTGTTAGTCAGATAACATCAACTCTTTAAGCGCTGGCAAAATTTGTTGTCCCCTTTGTGATGATGTCATACCTGTTCATTTTAAAGACAAACAGCAGAGGAGAGGGGTTTGGTAACCTGGAACCGACCACATCAGATTTTGTTAAAATCATTTTTATCTCCTCAACAAAGAAAAATAAATAAAGTAATATTTGGAAAACGTCTTCATTTACTGTTCCCTACATATTGAAAGCTAATCTTTGTAGTGAGACAAAGGTGTGCACCAGTTTCTGGACCATCTTTTTTAGTGTTAGTCAATATTTACATCAGTAGTAACAAATCCACACAAGTAATCTTATGATTAGTAAACAGATTTAAGAAATAGGATCTTTATGAATGTTCAATCTAGTGCCCCCAAAACCCTTTACCCAAACATGCTATTTAGCCACGTTTATGAATGTTTTTTAGAGACATGGAGTGGCCATGGACAACCGAACCTGTGCCATTTTAAGGCATTAAAAAGACAAATGGTATCTCAGGGATTGGGTAATTTTCCGATCAAATAATGTTACAGTACTGTTTATCACTAAAATATTCCATAATACTAAAGAGGTTTTAGAAGAGTGTAATAAATATAAGTACCTGAAGGAAATTTTCATAAAATTGCAAACCAAACATTCCTCAAATTAAATCAAGCACCAATGCTCTGGTGATTCCCGCCATTCTATTTTTACTTTTTCGGCAACAATGATATACCTTGTGCTCTCGTAATGGCTGCAACCAATAACAGCATTGATGCTAGTATATACTGCGTGTGACCACTGGTCTGTTATTGACTGCAGCAGTCATATGGACAGTAATAACTTTACTATGACATAGGCATCTACAATATAATATTTACAAATTAATTTTGGATTTTTTTTAGGGCTTTTTTTATGTCTGTGTTTTTCCCGGGCCCCTTTCTTGTACCCCTTTTAAGCTAAATGCTGGCCAAAGACTCTTCATATACTTCTTCATTATAAAATGATTTCCTTAGTTCCAACCATAGTATTAAATCACATTACTGACTGCTCCATCCAGCGAAATGTAATTACAGTATAAAGTTTTATTAAAGAAAAAAAGGATCTAAGGTATAAAAATAATGAAATTGATTTCTACAAACCACAACTTGCTGGAGCTGCTGATTTTAGATATTGTGAAATAATAAGATACTGTAAAAGAAAAACCCTCAATGTAAAAGGTTTGAGAAGATGCTGTAGAAAATAATGTGATGTCTTATAGTGCCCTGTGGGTTGTCTTACAAACTTTTCTGTGATAAAAGGATTAGGAAGCATGGAAATTGTAAAACGCATTGATTTTCCAGGACATGAACTTTTTGCAAAACGGATTCCAAAATCTCAAACCATACAAAATATTCTTGCATTAATTTCACAGTTTTGATTTTAGTGTCCTCTGCAAAGCGTGCTACGTTCTGGCAGCGAGCAGCAATGTTTTGGTACATGGATCATAGAAAGAAAGAAGGTTTCAGGATTATTAGTTATCCTATTGAACATTTGCTATAAAAGTCTCCAAAAAGATATAAACTAACTTTTAGAACATTTCTCATACACAAAAGTTATAAAATAATAGATTTAGGCCTTTAGAACCAAACACCAGAAAATAATAATTCTATTTCCTATTGAGTGTATTAATGGGCTACAAGACCCATAGCAAAGGTAATACAAAAAACTGCTGCTAGAAATTTCACTATTTAGACTACCCAGCAGTCCTCCCTGGAAAGAAGAGGAAGAGGATATGTGGACCAAATACAGGCAGTCCCCGGGTTATGAATGGGATAGGGACTACAGGTTTGTTCTTAAGCTGAATTTGTATATAAGTCGGGACAGGTATATTTTTTAAATGTAACTCCAGCACAAAAGGTTTTTTTTAGTTTTAGATAGTGCAGGGAAGGGTTTTTACATTTGTTTTACTGTCTGTGACTCTGTTAATAAGATTTCACCTTATGTGCTGCTGTGGAATGCTGGAACTTGTCGTTCCACAGCTCCTATTTGCTGTGGAACATGGAATTACAAGTGCGAGCACACCCCATAAGTCTCCGTTTGTAACTAGGAGACAGATTTAAGTCGGAACGATGTAATTTGGGGACTATCTGTACAGTATTGTATCTTTTCAATGGGCTCCTTACAATGCATATTTAGTGAAATATGCTAAGACAACCATCTTCCATTCCAAAAGACTTTTTACTGTGACAGATTTTCCTCCCCACTATAGTCAATAGAAGCTACCCCTCTATAAGCTGACCACCCCATTATCCTACCGAATACCATGTTGTTAAACTGATTTTTCTGTGAGAACCCCTCTGAAAGGACCACACATTGGACTTACATGTATCAGGATTTGCCTGGATGCACTGTATCACATTACCAGACTGGAGCGAAAATAATGAGGACATTTTTAAGGGATATCAGAGGGATGAAGCTGCCAGCAGGAGAAGGAGCAAATCCAGCACCTACTATAATAGTAGAGGAGAGAACAGGGGAGAGGCTCAAAACCAAATGCCACTGATCGGGTGTGATCATATGCAAATTCCTAATATTTAACCTATTATCACAAAAAGGAAATATCCTAAAACTTAACTTTTAATAGCTATCCCAAATAAAAACTCTACAATGACTCTACAGTGAAAAGACTGCAATCACATAAATCTCTTAAAAACTCAAGAATACTCTCCCGTAAGACGGAAATAACACGAGAGACGCCCTTGGATTTCACCCTAATGAGCCCTACAAAACAAGTACTAGCCCTAACCTAAATATCCAGGGTAGTTGCCCCGAAAAGGGCGTCCCTGTCCGGAACCTAGCCCTAAGATATATTCACATCACCCTAACAATCCCTCAAATATAATTCCAACATGTTGTAATCCACCCCAGATGTCATAAGATCTCCTCAAGGGACACTTTTTATGGGGTAAAAGAGAGTACAGTGGGAGAGGCTGTCAGAGACGGTCAGGGTGCATGCTATGTCATGCTGCACCTAACAGCCAATGTAATTGGTAAAAAAGGGAGACTGCAGGATGGGGTAGCAATACTAGGGACTAGATATAAAAGGGAAGCCATGATGGGGACTAGGAATGTGACAAGAGAGAGGCTAGAGACTAAGAAAAAGTGGTGAGCTATGTCGGGGATAAGAAATTACAGGTACACCATCCTAGAGACCAAAAAAGTGGGGAAGCCATATTAGGGATCACACATAAGAATGGTACTGTACTGCTACCAGGAGTAAGGGGAGCCACACTGGGAATCAGGCATTAGGATGGTAGCAAGCTGGCAGCAGGAATAATAAGGGAGCCAAGAAATGAAACATTAGCCATGCAGGGGACCAGGATTGAGTGGGGAGCCATTCCAAGGACCAAAAATGAGATAGGAGTCTTGCTGAAGACCAGGAATGAGGGAAGGATCCATGCTGTGCACCATAAATGAGAGGTGGAGCCATGCTGGAAGATCAGAAATAAAAAGGGTACCATGCTGTGGATCAGGAATTAGAGGGATACCATGCTGGGGACCAAGAATTTGACACATGAATAAAAAACACAATTTCGGGCTCTTTCCTCATGATTTGTGTGGTGAATCCAATAGACACTTTGACCTGTATTCTATATCTTATTTTATATTTTTATTTAATTTTGTATTACTGAATAAGGTGTAATGTACATATTTTCTTCCAAAATTTTTAGTATTTGCTTAAAGGCTATGGCCACTTTTGAACACCATTAAACCATACAGTTATATATCAAGGCTACATTTACTATTTTGCTGGTTAATAATGAAAACAACTGTTGAGTACACATTGAACCAGAGCAAGGAATTCTGGAAGATTTGAGCTATGGAAATCACACAATTTTGAATAAATCTCTACTACAAGACAGGTTTGCAGAATATTATATCTAGCTTGATCAACCGAATAATTTATTAAGGTATTTAATCATTTAGAGTAAATTGTAGTTCACAAATTTCCGTGAAATGTACAACTTTAAGAAGGAAAACAGAAACTACAACTCTAAGAAGTCGAATGACATTACCAAAGGGAAAATATTTATTGTAATGTGCAAAATTTCATTATAATAAAAACCATGGGATCCATTAGACGGGTGTCGTACTGATATCAGGTGCCATGTTCAGGGATTCTACTACTTCTTAATTCCCAGTTCTCTTTTGACTATATAATTTAATTAATTTCGTGTTTGTGGGTTGGGAGACAACTCTCACTCTTACGAGAGCTGCCATTTGTCTCTGTCTCTGTGTTTCCCTTTCCCTGTCTTTCTCCTCTGTCTGAACCTTTTGTCACCCTGCCCCTTGCTTTTTTTACCAGTGAATCGACACATTTTTAATATGAACACATTGTTTTAGAATCAATACCCAATTTGTTTAGACTGAGACTAATGAACAATTCATTTTTCAATGTCTCATGGCTCTATATTGCCTCACAGATTAACAAATATGTCTTCCTATTGCAATAGGTTTAAACTATAATCAAGTTAAATGGACACAAGTTGATTTACAAATTAAGGTAGTTACATGTAATTAGGTGGCCAGAAATGACCCTGACTATCTACCCCATAGTGCAGGGGTAAAAAACCTGCGGGGTAAATGGGTCATAGATAGAATAAATAGTACAAAATTATTGCACACACAGTAATTTCAAATAAGTGTACATTTTTTGCATGATAAGCATTTTTTATTATTATTATTATTATTATTATTATTATTATTATTTATTTTTAGAGCGCCATTAATTCCAGGGCGCTGTACATTCAAGAGGGTTACAAACATAACATAAGTCAAACAAGTTCAATGCTGACAGTATGTGACAATCAACTGGCACAGATGGAGAGAGAACCCTGCCCGCGAAGGCTTACAATCTACAAGGAAGGGTGAAAGAGACAGAAGGTGAGGGGCAGACATGTTTGTGGAGGGTGTGGTGACAGCAGGGGTACTATAGTTTATAGGCTATCCTGAAGAGATGGGTTTTCAGAGTGCTTTTGAAGCTGGTGAAAGTGGAGGAGAGTCTGATGTGTTGGGGCAGTGAGTTCCAGAGTGTGGGGGAAGCGTGGGAGAAATCTTGGAGACGGTTGTGTGAAGAGCTGATAAGGGGAGAGCAGAGAAGAAGGTCCTGTGAGGAGCGGAGATTGCGTGAGGGGGAGTATCTGGAGATTAGGGCAGAGATGTACGGAGGGGAGATGTTATGGAGAGCCTTGAAGGTCATGGTTAGCAACTTGAAGTGAATTCGCTGGGCAATGGAAAGCCAGTGAAGGGATTGGCAGAGGGGAGAGGCAGGGGAGTAGCGAGGAGAGAGGTGGATAAGACAGGCGGCAGAGTTGATGATGGATTGAAGGGAAGCAAGAGTGATAGACGGAAGGCCACAGAGAAGGATGTTACAGTAGTCTAGGCGGGAGATGACAAGGGCATGGACCAGCATTTTTGTAGTGTCAGGGTTGAGGAATGAGCGGATTCGTGAAATATTTTTCAGGTGGAGGCGGCAGGCGGAGGTGAGGGCTTGGATGTGTGGTTTGAAGGACAAAGCGGAGTCAAGGGTTATCCCGAGGCAGCGGACTTGTGGGACTGGTGAGAGTGTGGAGCCGTTGACTGTAATAGAGAGATCAGGTGGAGGGATGGAGTGGGAGGGTGGAAAGATAATGAATTCCGTTTTCTCTACATTAAGTTTTAGGAGACGGGAGGAGAAGAAAGAGGATATGGAGGACAGACAATCTGGGATCTTGGACAGTAAAGAGTTGATGTCAGGGCCGGAGATGTAAAGTTGGGTGTCATCAGCATACAGGTGGTATTGAAAGCCGTGTGATGCTATGAGCTGACCCAGGCCAAGAGTGTAAAGAGAGAAGAGTAGTGGGCCCAGGACTGACCCTTGGGGGACACCAACAGAGAGAGGTCGAGGGGAGGAGGTGGAGCGAGAATGAGAGACGCTGAATGTCCGATCAGTGAGGTACGAGGAGATCCAGGAAAGGGCTGAGTCCATGATGCCGAGGGAGGAGAGGATTTGTAGCAGGAGGGAATGGTCGACAGTGTCAAAGGCAGAGGACAGGTCTAAGAGGAGAAGGATCGAGTAGTGACGTGAGGCTTTAGCGGTTAATAGGTCATTGGTGACCTTGGTTAGGGCTGTTTCAGTAGAGTGATGGGATCGGAAACCAGATTGCAGTGGGTCAAGAAGAAGGTTGGAGGACAGAAGGGTGGACAGTTGAAGATGGACGTGCTGCTCGAGGAGAAGGGGCAACATGTATGATTTTTGGCGCCCAGATGCCAATTTTATTGTGCACAATAATAGTGTAGAATGTGCCTGAATCTATGAACCTGTTCTACTGCAGGTCCTAAATCAGGCACATTCTATCCCTAAAATGACAATTCAGGCTCAGGTAAGCCACTTTTAAAGTGGTTTAACTGCTCCAGCAGTAATATGCCTGGATTTGCTGTACTGAAGTAATAAATGTGTAGCTTCATACGGTTGTGGTTCGATACGCCTTCAGTACGCCCCTGATCTCAGGCACATTACAAAGTGCCGCAGGCGCTCTGTAATGCGCCTTATATTGGAGGGTGGCTGAATAAAAATATAGTGAACGGGGCTGAGCTAGTTCTCGGGCTGAAAAGATGCCAGACGTCTGCCACAGTCTTGTTCATATATGTCGCCCAAGGTGTCTATTTTTTACTTTATTTTTTCTTTAAATATTTTTACTAGTTCCAATATGGCACTGGACTTTGCAATCGCTTGATCGCTATTTTAATACATTGCAGTATATGACTGTACTGCAATGTTTCATGTCAGCTGTCACTCAGCCTGTCATACCTACATCACAGAGTGGAGAGAGTGAGGCCAATGTTGGGCATCTGGCTGTCATGACAACCATCGACACCTCGCTTCTGCACAAGAGGGTGCTGATGGAGGACGGAGGAAGCTCCCCACATGTCAAATCCCTCACAGGCCACAGTCACTTGTGACCACAGCATCTAAGTAGTTAGTTGGCTATTAGAACAGAACCTCAGCTTCCCATGTTCGTCTCAGGAGCTCATTTGCCTGGTAGGTCACAGGTGACAGTTGCGGGGTCAAGCCTGGTGTAGCTATAGCTATAGTGGGTGCAGAAGGATTAGTTCCACCCAAGCATGGTGACAGAGGGTGAGGCAAAAACTCCTCTGCCACATAAAAAGACACCATTATTATAAATTACACATAGTAGTAGTGGACTCTGTTATAGATTTAGCATTGGGGCCCAGGAGGCTTAGGTAATATTTCTGAATAACCAGAGGCGTAACTTGAAGCTCTGAGGCCCTAGTGCAAAAAGTGAAATGGGCCCCCCAGCTACAATGTGCTATTTACAATGCTACTGTTTCCTTATGTGACCGAAGGGCTTTTGGGCCCCCTCAGACTGCAGGGCCCAGTAGCAACTGCTACCTCTGCACCCCCTGTAGCTACGCCCCTGTGAATAACCTCTTGTAGTTCCATAATATACTTGGCTGATTTAAAGAGAGCTAAAGAGATTGACCTATACTAACCAAGGTAAATAATATCACATAGAGCTAGTTAGCTCCTGAGCATTCTCAGACCTGTCAATTAGAGTTGGGGACCTCTCTGCCTTCCAGTCCCGCAAGCTCTACTTACAATCAAATCAAGGAAAATATGTTCTCTGTACAGTAGTTTATTAAATGTAAAGAGTACCAGAGAATACATTTCTTCAGCTTTAAAGGAACTAGGACTTTATGATGGCTGATGAGACTTTAAGAAAATGATGATCGATTGACTGAGGTGAGGCATAGAGCTTCTTGTGGCAGCAGCAGTATAATAGCCCAGAATTTCTTGATGAGGGAGTACTCAGTGATGTTTTATCTTAAAACAGGGCAAGATCTCTGGAGCTTTTTAAGGTGTCAGGAACCAAAAAATGTCTGCTAGGAAAGAGTGTCTGATCTAAGGTGATTTTCCTATTCTTACTTAAACCGTAGACTTTTTCCAGCCTCTGTTCTCACAGCGCCAACACAGCCCTGGACAGCAGCCTCAAACAATAACCACTTTCTTCCTGAGAGTCATACAACGAGATTGTATGGTCTCATCTGGTACATCTGGGAGCCAAATGAAGAAATCTGGTGGGCTTATTCACTCCCGTGTGACCTTAACTGCAAATTCTAGTTGCCAGGGAGATTAGGTTCTCAACGAATAAGCGAAGGTCAACCCACCAAATCAGCCTTAATGTGACCAAATAGTTCTTCATAGAGGGTCAACAACAACACCTTATTCCATGCATCAACCCTTAAGCCGGAGAATTGTGGGTTGCAAATATAGTGGCCCCTATATCAACTAATAGCTCATAGTTGACATTTTTCTGGTATGCATTTTTGCCTAAATACTGGAGAGCAGAGGGTGTCAGTATTTTATTTTGGACACCTGAAATGTGTTGAGCAGCCCACCCACTCAAAGGGTCGAGGTGTAACAAGGGGGTGTAGTAAGTCCACTCACCCAGTAGATGGCGCCAGAATATTTGAGATGAAGTGTGGTAGTTGCCTGATTACAGGGGGAAATGTTTTGAGGGGACACAGGGACAGGAAGAGGAAAGGGAGGAGTTGGGAGCCAGAGAGGGGATGGAGAGAAGAGAGTGAGGAGGCTGAGAGTGTGTCTCCCTGCTCTGTGAAGAGGTTTGGTGGAGCTGTTACTACACATCAGACTAGAAGGGTTTACCAGTGCCTCTACAAGTGTCCTAATAGAAGAGCTGCTGGTTGGTCTCAGAACACGCATTGTGGGAGAGGGAGTCTCCCCACATGCAGGCTTGCCGCCGAAGAGAGACCACGAAGAGATTGAAAGACTTAATTACAAACCTGTTGAATAATACCTCTTGAGAACTGTTTG
Organism: Phyllomedusa bahiana; assembly: GCA_025379985.1. Lineage (NCBI taxonomy): Eukaryota > Metazoa > Chordata > Amphibia > Anura > Hylidae > Phyllomedusa > Phyllomedusa bahiana. Next base: position 22,947 of record JAODAL010005875.1, on the reverse strand, counting down.
TATTCACTCTTTATCAGTAACGTTAAATAGAAAAGTATCCTGCCAGGTTAGTCGCCGTTTTTTACATTTGGCGTAGTGCGACAGGATGGATACTGATATGGCGACTGACAGAGTTACTTCCGCCTCGTCCAGCGTATCACCTACAGTCCCGGTGGGCGCTTTACTGAGCCACTTACCCAAGTTTATTGGTGACAATGTTTCGCTCGAGGATTGGAAAGAAAGACTAGAAGGGGCTGCCCGGTTGTGTAACATCGCCCCACATGTGAAAGCAGAATTGGCACTGAGTACCCTTGAAGGAGAAGCCCGGAAAACAGTTATGCTACACTCTGCACATCAAAGGGCAAATTTTGAGCAGATCCTGAGTATCCTAGAGGATGTGTATGGAGACGTCTCGTCAGCAGCAGTGTTAAGGAAGAGATTCTTCGCCCGTTGTCAGAAAGAGGACGAGACACTACCCCAGTATGCAAACGGCCTACAGGAGCTTATGACTGCTTTGCAAAAGAAAGAAGAAACTGGCGCTACAGCCTTCGCCAATACAGAGCTGCTGGTGCGAGATCAATTTCTGCTAGGATTGAGAAGTCAGTCACTACGGAGGACCTTGAGGGAGCGGGTTAAACTGGACCCCCACCTGACCTTCCACCAGGTGTTAAAGGAAACGATCACGTTGGAGAAAGAGGAGGAGGTGGAGGCGACCGCGGTTAGGCCACAAGCTGAGGTAGCACCAGTCCGAGAGAATACACTAGAGCTAAGAATGAATTCCCTGGAGGAAGCGCTGAGAGAACTTCAAGGGACTTTGGCGACTCAAGGTAGTAGACTGACATACCAGGCCCAGGGGGCCGCAACGGGGAGATTCACCCGAAGACAGGAGCCTACACGAATGAGAGATAACAGACCGAGGTGTTGGGAGTGTGACAAAGTAGGCCACCTAAGGAAGAACTGTCCCCGACAGGGTAGAGACTCTAACAGGGGGGATTTAAACTAGATCCGCCTGCGGTTGTGGGGCGAACCGCAGGAGGAAATGCTGAGATATGCCCTATGCTGGAGGCTAAGGACTTAATTGGGGAGAGCCCGGTAATCAAAGCCAGGATTAATGGGGTGGAATTTACCTGCCTGGTGGATACGGGCTCGCAAGTCACCACCCTCGCTAGGGTGGCTTTTGAGAGACACTTTCCACCCGCCATGTTTAAAGACAGCGCCTCCTGGGTGAGTCTAAAAGCCGCTAATAACCTTCCTATTCAGATTGTAGGGGTCATGCAAGCTGACATTGAGCTCTGGGGACACCTGGTGAAAGGAAAGGGGGTGGTGGTGGTACAGAACACTATGGATTCACAAGTACCAGTGATTCTGGGTATGAATGTACTACAAGCCATTGACGGACTGATGGCCCATGAGCTGGGACCGAAGTACTGGAAGCGGGTACCTGATCATCGACCACCCCATCAGGCTTTACAGCGGGCTTTCCGACAGTGCCGGATAAAAGCAGAGCTGGAAGGGGTCACGGGGCCACTGGGCAGTATTAGGGTACCTCATTCTCAACCAATAAGTGTACAGGCAAGGCACGAGTTGCTGATCTCCCTGCCTGTAGGTACAGATAGGAAGCTACAGGGTACTACAGTGATGGTAGAGCCGGCCTTCCAGATGGAAGGAGTAGCAGTGGGACGCACTCTGTGTGACGTACGCCAGGGCCGGGTATTGGTTCGGGTCATGAATGTAAATGATCATGCAGTGACACTGCCTTCTCGAGAACACATGGCAGAGGTATACCCGGTACAAGAGGTACAGACCCCGGGACAGCCCGATTGGGAGCTAGAGGTGGCCGAGAGGGAAGCGGGAATGGTAACCGTGTGCCAGGTGAGGGCAGAGAACCCCTTCCCCTCAGTTGAGAGTGTCATGAACGCAGTGTGCCCAGAAGGGACCAAGTTGACAATAGAAGAAAAGGGGAAGTTGTCCTTGGTTTTGGAGGCCCATATGGGGGCTTTCTCCCATCATGGGCTGACTTCAGCCTCACCCAGACCTTGGAGCACGAGATCCCGACAGGGGATGCTAATCCGGTTCGGCAGCGTTACCGACAGATTCCTCCAGCCCTTTATCAGGAGGTCAAGAACATGTTAAAGCAAATGCAGGAGCAACAGGTGATTCAGCCCAGTAAGAGCCCCTGGGCCTCTCCGATCGTGTTAGTAAAGAAGAAGGATGGGACTCTCCGGTTCTGTGTCGATTATAGGCGTCTTAACGCTTGCACGGTGAGGGATGCTTACCCATTACCCCGCATTGAAGATTCGCTTGGGGCCCTAGGACGGGCTCAGTATTTCTCCACCCTGGATCTAGCCAGTGGTTACTGGCAGGTCCCAATTGCCGAGAAGGACCGGGAGAAGACGGCTTTCATTACTCCTATGGGACTGTTTGAGTTTCTACGCATGCCGTTTGGATTGAATAATGCCCCTGCCACATTTCAGAGGTTGATGGAACTGTGTTTGGGGGATTTGAATTACGAATGTCTGCTCATTTATTTGGACGACATCATTATATTCTCGCCCACCTTCGCGGAACACCTAGAACAGCTGGATCGAGTGCTAGCACGGTTAGAGACGCATGGGTTAAAGTTGAAACCCTCTAAATGTCATCTGTTCAGGGACAGTATCGAGTACCTAGGACATGTAGTCTCTAAAGATGGGGTACAGCCCATAGACTCCAAAGTTCGGGCAGTGCAGCAGTGGCCCATCCCTCACACAGCCAATGAACTGAGATCTTTCCTCGGACTGGTAGGGTACTACCGACGGTTCATGAAAGACTTTGCCAAGATTGCCGCCCCGTTATATGCTCTTCTCCAGGGGGGCGGCCCCAGAGGAGGCCAAGCATAGAACACTTCCATGGAATAAGGATGCTGAATGGGCCTTCCTAGAAACTAAAGAGACTGTTAACTAGTTTCCCCAATCTTAGCTTACGCAGACTTCAGCTTGCCCTTTGTGTTACAAACTGACGGGAGTCTCAAAGGCTTGGGAGCTGTCCTTACCCAAGTACAGGGCGGCCAAGAGAGAGTCATCGCGTATGCCAGTAGGACTTTGAGAGATGGGGAGAGGAATCCAGATAATTACAGTTCCTTCAAACTGGAGTTATTGGCGGGGGTTTACAGAAAAGTTTGCGGACATTTTGACAGGCGCACAGTTTACGCTGGTGACCGACAATAACCCCCTGGTACATCTGGATACAGCCAAGTTGGGGGCTTTGGAGCAGCGGTGGATGGCCCGGCTCAGCAAGTACAACTTCCAAACGCGGTATCGTCCAGGGAGAGAAAACACTAATGCAGATGCACTGTCCCGTAACCCCGTGGAAAGCCCCATCGCGTCACCGATGGAGAACGGGAGGAGAATGAGACTCCTAACTTCAGTCGACCAAGGTTGCTCCAGAGGTCAGCAGCTGTGTCGGACCAAGCTACTGGAGGGTGGACTGGAGGCACAGTCGAGGACTGGAGAAGTCGACAGGGGAGTGACCCCCAGATACGAAGGGTAAGAGGCTGGCTCCAGCGGAATCAATGTCCCACACCAGAGGAATGGAATGTCCTGTCGCTGGAAGGGAAGAAGCTGTGGCGGCAGAAGGAACGACTGATGGTCCGAGAAGGGGTACTCTACCGGCAAGTGCAACTGCCCTCGGAAATTGACACTGTCTGGCAAGTGGTGGTACCTTCCGAAGAGGTAGAGGGCATTATCCAGTGGGTGCACGAGAAAAAGGGGCATTTTGGCCCTGCTAAGACCTTTGAGTGGCTACAGAGGTACTACTTTCACCCTCACATGAGAAAACTGGCAGAGAATGTATGCAACAGATGTAGAAATTGTGGGTTAGCAAGAGCCATGGAACAGCAGGCACCAGTGAGGAGTATTCAGTCATTTTATCCACTACAGCTGGTCATGATGGACTACCTTACTGTGGAGGAATCCATACGGGGATTCAAATATCTGTTGGTTATAATCGACCACTTCACCAAATTTGCGGTGGCAATCCCGACCCGGGACCAAACAGCGGAGACCGCCGCCTTGGCCTTGTGGAAGAATTTCATTCTAATGTACGGCTGCCCCAATCAGCTACATTCCGATCAGGGGGCCTGCTTTGAGGGTAAGGTGATCGAAGAACTGTGTCGTCTCTACCAAATCAGGAAGACACGGACCACTCCCTACCACCCACAAGGGAATGGCGCTTGCGAGCGCATGAACAGAACCTTGCTGCAAATGTTACGGACCTTAGAGGAAGACAAGAGGGAGAGGTGGCCGGACTTTGTGGCTGAGCTGGTGTGGGTCTATAATAATACAATACACTCCACCACGGGATATTCACCTTTCATGCTGATGTTCGGAAGAAATGGAAGATGCCCATTCAGCCTCATGATGACCCCGAGTGAGGGGGAAGAACCAAAGTGGACTCCCCAAACTTGGATGGGAGATCATCGCAGAAAGGTGCAGAAAATTTATGACCTGGTTGCTCGCCGGATGACTCCCCGCGAGTTGGCAGTGAATCAGAGATTGAGAGAGCTTCCTTTGCACCGTGGAGAACGAGTAATGGTAAGGAACAAGTCGGCCCGGGGAAAAGGAAAACTATGTTGGCGATGGGAACCACTGGCCTACGAAGTGATCCGCCAACCCAACCCGAATATACCAGTCTTTGAAGTAAGGCCGGAAGGGGGGCAAGGGCCGACCAGAATGTTGCATCGGAACCTGTTGAGACCATGTACTTTTGTAGCCAAGCCGCCTGCCCCCAAAGAGAGTGCCCCGACTCCCTCGAGTGCCCCAGATATTGACGAGGAGTGGTGGCTTCCCCCAATGGATAATCCACCACCGTTGGAATCAAGGTCAAGTGTGCCTCCTGCAGACCCAGAGGTTTCACCGGGACCTGAGCCCACACAGATACGGCACTCCCAACGTTCCAACTTTGGCAGAATGCCAAGCCGTTATGAAGAATATGTGGTGAAAACTCAGGTTACCGGGACGGCAACCCTTAAGCCCTGGGGACGAGGTGTAACAAGGGGGTGTAGTAAGTCCACTCACCCAGTAGATGGCGCCAGAATATTTGAGATGAAGTGTGGTAGTTGCCTGATTACAGGGGGAAATGTTTTGAGGGGACACAGGGACAGGAAGAGGAAAGGGAGGAGTTGGGAGCCAGAGAGGGGTTGGAGAGAAGAGAGTGAGGAGGCTGAGAGTGTGTCTCCCTGCTCTGTGAAGAGGTTTGGTGGAGCTGTTACTACACATCAGACTAGAAGGGTTTACCAGTGCCTCTACAAGTGTCCTAATAGAAGAGCTGCTGGTTGGTCTCAGAACACGCATTGTGGGAGAGGGAGTCTCCCCACGTGCAGGCTTGCCGCCGAAGAGAGACCACGAAGAGATTGAAAGACTTAATCACAAACCTGTTGAATAATACCTTTTGAGAACTGTTTGTATTCACTCTTTATCAGTAAAGTTAAATAGAAAAGTATCCTGCCAGGTTAGTCGCCGTTTTTTACAGAGGCATCATAGGTTGTAAGCCAGCATGGTGCACCACACATAACTATGTAAGTGGCACCCTTTGTATTGCCTTATCTATATGCAATTATAATACTAACAACCAACCCTTCTTGCATATGAGTGTTTGTCTTATCACTATTTTTGTGTTTGTGAAGTCTCCTATTGTATGATATTGTGGTTTTCTGCATACTGGTGTAAACTGGTACTTATCCAATGTGTAGATTTTTATTATTCAGTTGCCCTCCTAGGGGACGGATGTGTGAGCTACTGCTCATTAGTTATGTGCATCTGTTATATCTCTCCCAAGTAGCATTGGGGCTTATATTGCCTCCTACTGGGTTTAGACCATTGTGCAGCCATTGAGCTATAAATACGGCCTTGTGTTTGTGCTTTTCACAGAGGGTCGCAAACAACACCTTATTCCATGCATCAACCCTTAAGCCAGATAATTAAATGCTTAGTGACCAACAGTGGAAGTTCCTGGTTTCAGACACAGCAATACAGAAGCTTCAGATGAGGCATGGCTTGGTTTATTGAGATCTCTCCAAAGTGTAGCCATGAGGGAGGTCAGAGATAACAGAGATATAATTGGTTTGCTCTTCTTTCATAATGGTGATGCTCAAGCCACTGCTTCAACTGAAAATCAGGAAATTGTGAAGACCACCTTGTTAAGATCAAAGGTAAACAGCTGGGGACACTGTTTAAAGTGTACAGTACACTGGTTTATAAACCTCTGAAAGTCTTAAGGATCTGAGTCATACCCTAAAAGTGCGGAAGATAATGTATAGGAAACAAAGTGAGAGGCATAGGCTGGTTGTTCACAAAATAAGTCTTTAGGATCATAGGAGCAGAAGAAGGACCAGAGTAAAGCGACTTTAGGCCATTCAGATTGCTATAGGTTCCACGGAGAGCCTATATAGTTTTTGGCTGGCAGGAGCGTTGCCTTAAACAGCAAGTTCATACACATCCACTGGCAAAGTAATATGTGCAGCTGCATTGTTGAAATCCATGGCCGTAATGATACTGTTATGGCAATGCACCAGCAAAATGGATTCTCTACATGAAAATCCCATTCTTGGAAAGAAGAATGATGAGCCCATTTCATATACAGTGGTTGCCAGCTGTTAATCACACCTGACAATCTCCACTATCAGCAGGGATTGGAGCCCTTGTATTTAAATCGCCTCTCCCTCCCCTTGCCATACAATTGCAGGGTGACAATCAGGTGCTATGGCAGCTGGAGGACTTATGAAGCTAATGAATAAGAAGCCTGTATACAACAGAACAATAGTACTGTTGTATATAAAAGACAGACGATTGCACCCCTTAGTGGTCAAGTACCCAAGGGGGACCAAAAAAGTGTTTTAAAAAAATGGAAAAAAATTATAAGTATTAAAAGTTCATAACATCCCCTTTTGCCGTTTTACAAATAAAAAATGTGAAAATCTAAAAAATTACTCAAAATTGGTATCACCACATTCTTAAAAGTCTGAACTATTACAATATAACATCATTTATCTTGTATGTTGAATACCATAGAAGGAAAAAAATTATCAACAGTAAAAAAGTGGGTTTTTTTAGTGATTGCATGTCCCCAAAAAATTTTAATAAAAAGTGATCAAAAAATTTAGGGTGACATGTATGAATGGGGCTGCGGCAGAATCCTGGCCTCAAAAAGCTGTAGTAGACCAGTTCTATAGATGTATGAACAAGCGCACAACAAACGTTGGCGCGATAAGTGCCTTGGTACCGCGCCAAAGACACTTTCTCGCGTGCCAAAGTTTTGGAGCGTTCTGGGGCTTGTCGCACCACATTAGTAGAAGTAGACACAGTTATGATTCTTTGACACCAAAACTTTGGCGCAGAACAGTTAGAACATCCAGACTAAGTTAAAGGTGGTGTCTGAGCCTGAGATGTTGTATTGGCACTAGACTGCGCCTGTATGTATGACCTGCAGAAGAACAGGTTCATACATTCTGGTGCAGTCTATACTACTTTAAAGCGATTTAGAACGGGTCTAACAGTGCCAGAATTCATACATGTTGCCCTGAATGTATCCAAAATGGTACCAATAAAAAACTACATTTCAGCCCTCAATCAGACCCATAGACTGGAAAACAAAAATATTATTGGTTGCAGAAAATAGCATTTCAAATAGCAAATTTTAACAAAAACTCAACATATTTGGTGTCACCAGGATTGTATCATTGTAGAGAACACAGTTAACCTATTACAGGCAATGGAACCATTAAAAAGTGCATCCCGCTAAAAATAAGCCCTCATATGGCTACGTAGATGGAAAAATAAAAAAGTTAAATGTGCGGCTGTAAAAAAGAAAAGGACAAAGCTGAAAATAGCAGTGACCTGAAAGAATTACAAGTAAAGAAAAAAATAACCACACATTATGTTCACTAACACCCATCGTCCTTTGATGGCGTAGCATTAAATGTGACTGCTGAAGCCAGTTATAGGTTGAAGTGGTAATGTGAGAAAGATTATCTTATGGTAGAGGACCAGAGAGGCATGCAATGGGTGCGTCGGGGGGTCTGATTGAACTCGTTGGCTGTATTCCATAGCGGTAAATAAGCTACGGTACAGATTTTCTCCTGGATTTCCATGAGGATTATGACTTGGATTTGTGAAGGAATTATGCCTAGCAAATCTGACATGTGGGAACTTACCCTAACATATGGCCTATGTGTATGAAATGTATTTATTAATAGATCTCACAATCCAATTTCCATGTGGAACAATCCAAAGCCAATAAACCTATCCTTATATTAAGTGTTCCACCAGATAAAGATCATCTTTATATTTAAGTACTGATGAAGTATGTAGGACTTACAAGTGTTTAAGTGTTGTTTAAGTACAATGTGAGTGGTGTAATATATAGGAAAGAAAATCCCCCAAATAATGGACCAAGACAGTGAATTAAAGATAAAGTATATAGTTACAAGAGAGAACGCCAAGGATGTGATATAGTCTGACAAGATGGATACATATAGGTTAGTGTGAAATCAGCACCAGAGGTTAAAATAGCATTTCTAAAATAACATTTAAAAAATCCAGACAGTTTGGAGACAAAGAAGTAAGAAAATAGAAATGAAACATTGGAAAATGAAACAGATTTATGAGCTGATTCTATTACATGTACACAGTATATATAGCTATAAAGTAATAATGTGAAATAAACAATGTTGAAGCTTTGGTCATAAACCAAAGACTTAAATCTTCGACTAGCATTGGTGAACAGGCATGAAAGAACTATCTGTACTATTCTACTTTAGTTACGTTTACTTGCAGAATCTGCAAAATACCCCCAAACTATGATGCATCATTTATAATACTGGTTCCCTCATATGGGACAGATGGATATTTGCAACCTCCTTTAGTTACACTCCAAAATAAAATATACTCCTAGATAATATCAAGGGAAGATATAAAAACTTTTAGTTTAGTTTTTACTTTTTTTTATTAAACTATATTTAAAATTTCTGTCAGTGCAGATTTTATTAAACAGAAATGAATTATGTAAATGAGACTTTTCAATGAAGGCAGAGCAAATTCGAAATAATTCAGAGTATGATCAAAATCTAATGTGGTAGTAGACAATTTCTTCATTAGCCAAAAACTCTCCCACCAAAATAAATGTAACTAGGCTGCATATTAATATAAAATATATATAATGCCACAGGGATATTGCAAGAGCTAGGTCTAATCTAAAATTGCTGCCATGTCGAAAGTAAAAGTTAGGGCCACATGAATGAAAACTGTCTAGGGCTCACTCACTTTGTTGCCCATAGCAAGCAATCAGAACCCATAGCGACCAGAGCCCCCCTTTCATTTCATATAGTGTTCCAGAAAAATGAGAGGGGCGCTCTGATTGGTTGCTGTGGGCAACAAAGAGAGTTTTAGACTTAGACAGTTTTCATACATATGGCCCATAGTTCTAAAATAACCAAGCTCAGTTCTTTCTCTTTTCTTCATTTCCTCATGCCTTGACCACTGCATATGTTACAAAGCATGCCCATAACATTTCCAGTAATATTCTATGATTCTTTTTCTGACTAACACTGCCATTCACAATTCAGGCATGATGGCTGTCCCATAAAATAAAGATAATAGAATAAAATATACACATAAAAGGAAAACAAATTCATTCAAGTCATTGTCATAAATCCACCAAAATTTGGTAAATTTCACTTTAGACTTATTCTAATGTGCTTTGGCCATTGTTTATGCCCCACTCTACAAGGGTGTGTGACTAAGAGGAAATTAATGTAACTCTGAACAAATGGAGCATGGCTTTAAATGCACAAATTTGCACTAAAAATATGGCGTCCAATATTGGTATAAAATAAGCAACCACTAATTGGTACGAAAAGTTCAACAAGTCTAAAGATGCACCAAAATTATCATACATCATGAGACACTGTTAAAAATCTGGATCATCCTTGACTTTCTGGTTTTCAAAAAAAATCTAAACATAGTAAACTGTTTTAATTTTTTAGGAAAAATCAAGTCTAAAATAAAATATTACCTATAATATAGTGTTTGTGTATTTGTGTTCTCTAAGGCTTTCACATGTTGCAGTCACATCGGGGTTTTACCACTGTAAAAGTGTCTCAGTTGTTAAAAACTGCATATTTTCACCATAATTTTAGGACTGCCCAAGACCAAAGTGACATTCTAGTCCACAGTCAAGCGTCCTTGTTCCAGCCAAGTGTTGCTCTTTTAGAAGGATTGTCCCTGTCCTATTTTTGACCTGAATATCCCTGACCCTCTTTACCTCTTAAATGTCCCTCTGTTTTACTTGATAAATAAACTGCATAAAAAGTTGCTAATTTTTTTCCCAAAAAAACATCCTTTTTGGTTCCCAAGCATATTTGAAACAATGACATATTTTTTAATTTAAATTTTGTAATTGTAGACTATGAAAATGTCTGTATTCATTTGATTTTGTGCTAATTTGTAAAAGAAAACCATAGAAGTGTATAGATATACATGAAAACAATATATAGTCCTCTCAATGAATTCTAAGTGACCATCCAAAAAGCTAGGAGGTATGCCACAATGAAGTATACACGCGTATATAATAAGCTCACAATTATTTCAGATTTGTACATCTTTAAAATAAAATGCACATTTGTGTAATGTTGGGTCTTCATAACTATGGCAGAACTAACATTTTAGGTAAAAGCAGACAGAAAAACACATTATAGAAAAGTGAACACTAATAATTCAACTATCTACACACGTGGTGTCCAACCGGTGGCTCTCTACTAGTTTTCAGGAGTTTTTGAGCTGCTAAAAGTTGTGACCTACATTGTTTTGGGGCCCAAAGGGTTTAGACATAGTTCGACTTCAGAGAGTCATTTAATTTTTATTTTTTAAAAGTTCAAAACCCAAAAAAAAACCTAAAAATAGTGTCTCCGATATGGGCCTGTTTGGTTCAAAACTGGCTCGACTGAACTTTTGAAAAAATTCAGGTTCAGGGTGTCCTGATCCTAAATATCTTTCTTTTGCCCTAACTCCATCACTCACACTATCCCTAACTCTAAACTGAGTTTAGGATTACAGTTAGGATTTATTACTGGCTTTAAAGGGTTAACGTACAATTCTCCGGTGCTCCTGATCCTTCCTTACTCATGGTGTGGCTTAATTTCTGGTCAGATGTCAACTTATGGCCTGGAGAAACTGGGTTCCCTTGAAAGGGGTTGTCTCACTACATCGATTCATCTTTCCTCCGTTCTGTTTTTTTGTTTTCATTTTGAATTCAGGGGCGTGTTTACTGGCTTCCACTAGGCTGCAGTAAAGCCAGGTCTGTAGCTATAGCGACCAGCACTGGCAGCCTATCAGGAGAGATTGAACAGGTCTGTAGCTATAGCGACCTGAGGAGCTGATGCAGCTCATATAAGAGGGGATATCTCGGAATAGGTAGGACACTGTTAATGGACACATATTGCAAAGTGACTTGTTTTTGCAAGATCTTTAACATAAAAAGCAAAAGTGAGACAACCCCTTTAATGATAGGCAGAGGTAGACGCTCTAGCTCAGGGGTTTGCAACATCGGCCCTCCAGCTGTTGGGAAACTACAACTCCCATCATGCATTTATATAATCTACATCAGTGGGCATGATGAGAGATGTAGTTTCCCAAGAGCTGGAGAGCCGACATTGCAGACCCCTACTTTTGCTGGTTGCCTACCTCTGCCAACCATCCCTATGTCACCTCATCCCTTCAGATGCGATGTCACTTCTTTGGCTGGCAGCTAGGCCATAAAAGGAGCAAGAAGGGACGGGGGGCATCCAGGAATAGTAAATTAGCCTTTAAAGTTCAGTAAAAACTGTAATCCTAAAGCCATTTCAGGGTTATGATTAGGGCTAGGGCTGATTTATTTGGTGATTCAGGTCAAAATTAAATTCAGGTCACTTGGATTCAGGTCAAATTTAATCCAAAGTGCAGGACTACTGAAGCCTGTGGCAGATACCTTTTTCCGCAAATGAATTAATAAAAGTACCCCAACCTCTTTATACATCAAACAGGACCATACCTCAGTTTGTTTAGTACAAAGATTCATTTTGACTGCAAAGTCAATGCACAGCTGTGTACTTCATATAAGTAAATCATCATGATGGAATAACTTTCATAAATGGATTTAGTCTACTGCCACAAAAATAGCTATTTAACAGTATGCAATAAGGCTGCTTGCAGAGGCCCATCTATAATACACAGTATACATTTCTATTGCAACTCAATCTCAAAAATCAATCACAGAGACTTATGTGAGCAATAACCATAATGCTAATCATTATTTGAAATAGATCAGCTACATTAGAAAATGCTAGATGACCTTTTAAATAAATATAAATCCTCCAAAGGTTCAAAATTACTTTCCCTTTCTTGCAGAACCTTAAATCATGTGTTGGTTCATTGTAACATTTGTAATATGTTAATAAAAAGGAAAAAACATTTTGTGAGTTCAAGGGCTAGAGTTCAATGCCGACAACAAGCAAATACAATAAACGTGGCCATCCCTTCCATGTGACTTTGTAATAGTTTTACAGACCGGAATGCCATAGACGTTTCTGAATATGAAATAAGCCTCTCTATACTCCTGATTACCATTTTATGACTTTCTGTTGACTTTGCTCAGAGTTCTATCCAATTACTCTGTCTTCCTATTTTGCATTACACTTAATTGCATTCCAAGGTCACTTATAGCCCCAGTATCCTCCGCTAGCAATTAACATGATAGTTTGTCTACAAGAAAGACAATAGCAACAAAACAAAGTACGTGACATCCGTCTGTTGCTATAGGAACAATTCACACAGTATTGGATATGACTTTCCAGAATCATTGTCTTATTTTTTTAGAATATAGATTTGTTTGTGTTATATCAATGGGCATATGATATATTTAAATGTAGCTAATTTTTTCAATACATAATATACAACTTAAATGCATGGTTGTAATTGATATATGTAATAAAAAAGCAAAGTTCCATTGTTCTTTCAGTTTAGAAATTTGAGGTATAGAGATTATACTGGTTCCAACTGGATTTGTACATTAAATGGAATCTGTCAGGTGGTTTATGCTGACTTAAAGGGGTTTTATCATTACAAAGATCATGTCTCAGATTATGGGGACAGTAAAAAAAGCATTTTTGTAATTGGGTTACATTACCTCTGTCACTTGGTTTAGCAGATAATGAGCTTCTCTTTTAAATTGTCTTCTATTTCTGCTGCGGGGTCAGAACCCCCTTGGTCGATTCCCCCCACCCTAGACACGCCCCCTGCACTGTGATTGGCTGGCTGACTTTTTCATTCAGCCTGTTGGGATACCCCCCTAGACAGGAAACGCCCCGGCCATGCCCCCTTTCGCTGTGTTTGGGCTGCCTGCACACTCTGTTTTTACGCCCCTCTGAGCTTTTAAAATCGATCGTCAAACCAACCTCTGCGGGCTCTATACTCATCCCCCAGATTTAGGGTCAATGTTTCTGGGCAATTACTGGCTGTTTAAGGGGCTTTTGCCAAGAGGTTGATTCACCTCCTCACAGGTCCAGTCCTTAAGCTGCTACTTGGAAAAGAAGGCGTTCTGTTCCTCAGATCGAATGCAACCCCCGCCTCCTTATGACGTCATCACCTTAGTGTATAACATAAGGATTCAACACTGTGTCTGTATAAGCTGCTTGTGTAGTGCAGTGCTTAGCTGATCAGGTCTGCAAGACAGAGGTTGGGAGCTCAAGCCCCATCAGTAGTTTTTTTTTTTTTTTTCTTTTATAAATTGTACACATATGTAAAGATATGAAAATATATGTGTAGACATCTATAATTTTATTCATATACACACACAAGCTCCCCTATATAGTGTCCTATCCTTGCAGTCACACCAAGCCCCTTCCAACATATGTGATACAAAAGCATATATTCTGGGGGATGAGACATGATATAGGGGAGCTATGTATGTGTATATATATCATTATAGAGATTAACATATATATTTTAGGTCTCTCTACATATGTGTAGAATTTAGGGGGGAAAAAATATAGCCTGTGATGGACTAGAACTCCAAACCCCTTCGTTGTAAAAGCAGTAGTCTACTACTGCTCTACCTCTGCACCACCAGCCCAAGTTAGTTAGAAGCTGAGCAGGGCCTTCTCTCAAAGCTGATTTGCTTCTCTCCCCATTGTTTTCACTCACATGTCATTGACAGCAAGCAGAGATCTTTACTTGAAGCTGACATTTGTAGTTGAGTAAAGATCTCTGCCTGTTGCCAGTACAAATTTTGGATGAACACCACTAAAGTAACAGCTGCTGCTTTCAGTTGGTGTAAACTAAGACATATGACAGGTGCTTGCTGGGGTTTTTGGAAACCTCAAGGCTGTAGACATAAGCAGGCAGGAGGCTACAGAGCTGTTTTATCCAGACAACCTTCTGCATCCCCTGCTTCAAACAAAATGATGATGACACAGTTCTTCAGTGAGGACAGACACGCCTCCTGGGAGGAGAGATACGCCTGCTGACAGGAGAGACACGCCCCTGGATTTCAAACTCAATCTGAGAAAATTAGCTGAACAGCACGAGCAGCTCAAACGATAACACTCATTTAACTGAGAGCAGGATATGATAGAGGAGAGAAGCTGAGCTCTGTGATATATAGCAGGGGCGTAACTACCGGGGTAGCAGATGAAGCAGCTACCCCAGGTCCCAGGCTCTTAGGGGACCCAGCGCAGCTGCTACCGCGTCCGCTACCCCGGTAATGCCACTTCTGGGCCTCCCGGCAACGAAAATACTCGTTCACTGCCGGCAGGCGGGGAGCTGAGGAACCTGGCGCATACTGCCTCTGAACGCCTGGGCCCTCCAGCCCAAGCGTTCAGAGACAGCGCTGCACGGAGATATCAGAGCGGAGTGCCTCCGCTTTGCTACTTCCCCTGCCGGCTCTCTGTGATCACATGGGTGTCGCGGTGACGTCACATCCCCACGCCGCCCGAGATGAGCAGAGAGGCTGGAGCGTGGCCCATTCGGTAAGTAAGGTAAGTGAGGTAAGTAAGTTATTTATTATTTTACCTGCCCTATAGCTAACCTAAATAGCCCTCCTGCCTGCGTATATACCCCCAGCCTGTCTATATATACCCCCAGCCTGCCTAAATAGCCCTCCAGCCTGCCTAAATAGCCCCCCAGCCAGCCTATATGTACCCCCAGCCTGCCTAAATAGCCCCCCTGCCTGCCTATATACCCCCAGCCTGCCTAAATACCCCACCTGCATGCATATATACCCCCCAGCCTGCCTAAATAGCCCCCATGCCTGCCTATATACCCCCCAGCCTGCCTAAATAGCCCCCCTGCCTGCCTATATACCCCCCAGCCTGCCTAAATAGCCTCCCTGCCTATATACCCCCCCAGCCTACCTAAATACCCTGCCTACATATCCCCCCAGCCTGCCTGCATAGCCCCCCAGCCTGCCTATATACCCCCAGCCTGCCTATATATACCCCCAGCCTGCCTATATATATACCCCCCCACCTGCCTATTTAGCCCCCGTCTCCTATTTTTCCCTCCACCTCCCTATATACCCCCCCACCCTACCTTATAGCCCCAGCCCTCCTAATAGCCCCAGCCGCCTGCATAGCTCCCCAGCCTACCATATACCCCCGATCCTCCCAATACCCCCCACCCTCCCTAAACTCTCTAATCTGCCTCCCAAAATACCCAAAATACCCCCGAAAAGCCGGGGGCCAAAACCCCTATAGCCTCCAAAAGTTTTGCTACCTAACAGCCCTAGAAGCCTGCCGTCTACTTATTGGGGCCCCTTTACTCCCAAAAACCCTGCCTACCGTATTGCCCCCCTATAGCCCCAAAACCTGCCTCCCTATAGGGGGACTCTATTGCCTACCTAAACCCTTGCCTATCTGGGCCCCAATAGCCTATCAAACCCTGCCTCCTAAATGGAACCACTACATATAGCCGGGGGCAGGTGCTGGAAAAGTCAGTTTCAAAATTTTTTTGGTCATACCCGGGGACCAGTCCCCGGGGAGATGTCATCATGATGCGGTCTGACTGGATGCAGAAAAAAAGGGAAATAACTACACTTTAATCTTTTATGTTGCAATTCTGTGTACACTGGTGCTACCACTATATGGGCACTGAAAGGAGGGAATAACAGTCTGCAGAGTCGTGTACCTGGTGTCTAAAACCACCCTATGGGCACAGTAGGGGGTTAATACATTGCAAGCCTGTGTACACTATATATTCAACATAAAGGGCATATATGGTGGGACTATTTGGTCTTTGTGTACTATTAATAGTTAGGGGGATTATTCAGTCACTTTGGGTCATGTTTGGCATAATCAGGTTTCCCCATTTAAAAGCGTTATGGTAAAAGTTGGTCTTGGGATGTGGGTTTGTTTGGTAGCAGTTGATAGTGAGAGATGGGGAGGTATTTGCCCTTGTATTTTCTACATTATCTAACAGCAGTCCTGGTAAAGTTGTGGTCCGGGAGGGGGGGGGAGAAAGGGGCCCGGGTTTCTAGTTCGCCCCTGATATATAGGGGTTTTATGATAGAGCAAGGGAACAAAGTATAGTCTCCCCAGAAAAAGCAGAGGAACACCAATGGGGATTTTAAACTTAAGGTTACAAAACCCATCATTATTTCAAGACATTAGAGACGACTTTAAGCTTTGATTAAAACCCTTTAAAAGACCCTGGTGGTAGAGTACTCCCAGGGCCCTAAGGGCTTTGCGGGGGGGCGCTCCGTGCCCCCCCGCACAGCCGGCGAAAAGTTAGCGGCTGATCGCCGCTAACACCCCAGCAGAAACAGCGCCGGGGGGAGGCTCCGCCCGCGGGCGCGTTTAAGCCCATCAAACACGGATGGCCCGGGCGTCTGACGAATGACGATCGGTGCCGTCACTGATCGTTACGGTCCACCATCAGCGCAGCTATGCTGCGCCGATCCGACACCGAACACGTGGTGGGGACCCTGTGAAGGCTCCCGTCACTTATATTTGCCGATTTGCTCCACTTCCGGCCGTAGACAGGAAGTGGGGAAACCGCCATCTTTGTACACCCTAATGCATTGCCTATGCAATGCATTAGGTTGTATTAACAATCGCGCCCCCTAGTGGTCAAGCACCATAGTGGGACTAAATGTTACAGTAAAAAAAAAAAAAAAAAAGTTTTAAATACAAAAAAAAGTATTAAAAGTTCAAATCACCCCCCTTTCTCCATTTTACAAATAAAAGAAATAAAATAAAAAAAAAGTTGCACATATTTGGTATCGCCGCATCCAAAAAAGTCCGATCTATAAAAATATAACATCATTTATCCCGTACGCTGAACACCGTAGAAGAAAAAAAATTCCGAACGCCAAAATTGCGTTATTTGTTCATTTTACGTCACTCAAAAAATTGAATAAAAATGAGCAAAAAAGTCTCATGCATTCCAAATTGCTAGCGATAAAAAGTACACTTCAGCCCGTAACAAATTCCCCCTCACTGACGTCCGTAGGTGTTAGTACAAAAAAGTTATTGGTCGCACAAAATGGCGCCGTGGTGCAAATTTCAAAAATAGAAAATGTTTGGAATTTTTTACCGTACCAAAACATAATGGAAACCCTACAAGTTTGGTATTGCCGGATGCGTAACAACCTGTAGAACACAGATAACACATCATATTTACCGAATATTGAACACCGTAAAAGCAAAACACCCAGAAACATGGGAGAAAATAAATTTTTTTTTTACAAATTTGTCCCACTGGAATTTTTTTTTCGGTTTCCCAGTATATTCCATAGTATAGTAAATAACACCATTAGAAAGTACATCTTGTTCCACAAAATAAAAGCCATCATGTGTCTATGTAGGTGGAAAAATAAAAAAGTTATGGCTTTCAGAAGGCGAGGAGGGAAAAATGAACGTGTCACCAAAAAAAACCGCCGGGTCCTTAAGGGGTTAACAAGGAGATTTATTGGATTTTTAAACTCAACACTCTGAACCCCATGGGCCTTAATGAAGCCCAGGAGGTTGTTAATTAGGATCCTGTAACAAAATATTGAATTTTATGGTAAAATAATCCGAAGAGTAAGGCTTGATATGGAGTGTCTCCAGTGCATCCTGTTTAACATAAGGGGCGCCAGCCAGGCCCGGACTGACCATAGGGCAAACCGGGCCCTTTGCCCGGGGGCCGCTAAAGGGTCCGGCCCCAGGGCCGGGTCGGGCGCCCGCCGAGGAAGGTGCTCCCCCCCGGCGGGCCCCGAGTGCCGTCTGTGGCCGCTACGGGGGCCGCAAAGGCCATCAGCGACCGGACCCCGTGGCGGGGGGCCATGGGGCCCCCCCCTCGCCACACGGGCTGCACGGCCGGTCACCGCCCCACCACCCGCCAAGGGCCGCCGCCTGCACCGGCGGTGCAAGCACGGCCGAGGCGAGCAGGGGATCTACGACCCCGTCGCTTAGCTCCCGGAGGCCGCGGGGCGGGCGCGCGATGTAATGACTCATCGCGCGCCGCTCCGCGGCCCCGCACTCTGCAGTGAGCGGCCACCGGGCCCGGGATAAAGGCGGGACGCCGGTGAGTATTACTTTTTATTTTTTTTTTAATCCCCTTACGCCCTGCTGCCTATACGCCCCCCTGCCCTGGCATATACTCCCCCTGCCCTGCCCTGGGTTATATACTGCCCCTCCCCTGGCTATATACTGGGCCCCTGCCCTGCCCGGCTATATACTCCCCTGCCCGGCTATATACTCCCCTCCCCTGCCCGGTATATACTGCCCCTGCCCGGGCTAAAAACGCCCCGCCCGGGCCCTATATACTGCCCCTGCCCTGCCCTGGCATAAACGCCCCTGCCCTGGCTGGCCTATACTGCCCCTGCCCGGCTAATACGCCCCTGGCCTGGCAATAAACCCTGCCCCTGCCCCCGCCTAAAACTGCCCCTTTTCCCCCTGGCTATTATGCCCCTCCCCGCCCGGCTAAATACTGCCCCTGCCCGGCTATATACTGCCCCTGCCCTGCGGGGCTATACTGCCCCTGCCCGGCTTATACTGCCCCTGCCCTGGCTGCCTAAAATACCCTGTCCGGGCTATAAACCCCGCCCGCCCCTAATACTGCCCCTGCCCTGGTTTATAACTGCCCCTCCCTCCCCCTGGCTATATACTGCCCCTCCCCCGGCGATATACTGCCCCTGCCCTGGCTTATAATGCCCTCCCCTGGCTATAACTGCCCCCCCTCCCCTGCTAAAAACTGCCCTGCCCTGGCTATATATTTGCCCCTGCCCCCCCTGGCTATAACTCCCCTGCCCTGGCTATATACCCCCTGCCGGGCTATATCCCCGCTCCCGCCCGGCAAAACCCCCGCCCCCCCGCTTTAACGCTCCTCCCTGGCATAAAAAGCCCCCCCGCTACGCCCCTGCCCTGCAAAAACCCCGCCCGGAAAACTCCCCTCCCGCTTGACCCTGCCCTGGTTATGATGCCCTCCCGGGCTACCGATACCCTGCCTGCTATATATGCCCTCCCGGCACCGATCCCCTGCCCGGCTATATAAAACCCTGCCCGGCTACCTATCCCTCCCGGGCTATATGTCCTCCCCTGACAACAACCCTCCCTGGCTAATGTTTGCCCTCCCCGACTACGAACCCTCCTCTATAGAGCCCTCCCTGGCTACCTATCCCTCCCCGGGCTACCTAAGCCCTGCCCTGGCACCTATCCCTGCCCGGGCTCCCTAACCCCCCTGGCTACGATATCCGCCTGCTACCATACCCTCCGGGCATATGATGCCCTGCCCGGCACTGATACCCGCCTGCTACCTATCACTGTCTGGCTATAGATGCCCGCCCGGCTACTGATACCCGCCTGGCACCAAACCCTGCCGGCATATATCCCCCCCGACTACTATACCCTCCTGCTACCTATACCCTGCCTGGCTATATTGCCCTCCCTGACTACTGAACCCTCCCTGGCTACCTATATCTGTCTGGCTATAAAAATGCTCTGCCCTGGCTACTGATCCCTGCCCGGGCAGAATCCGCCTGGCACCTTACCCTCCCGGCTAATGATCCCCTCCCGGGCCCTAATGATCCCCAGCCTGGCTATAGTCCCTGCCCGGCCCCTATACCCTGCCGGCTACCTATACACTGCGGGCTATATGTCCCTCCCTGGCACTGAACCCTGCCGGGCTCCTACACCCTCCCCGGGCTAATATGCCCTCCCTGGCTCCCTTACCCTGCCCTGCTCCCTATAATAGCACGCCTACCTAAACACGCCTTGGCTGCCTATAATAGCCCTCCCACCAACACTGCCCCTGCCTGCCTATATCGTCCCGTCTTCTATAATGTCCCTGCCTGCCGCATACTGGCCCTCCCTGCCTGCATACGGGCCCTGCCTCCACTACTGGCCCGCCTGCCAAGGGGTCTACCTATTTACATCCACTTATCTACATTTTTAATTTCTAATTTTTGGCTAACATACCTGTTTTTTGGGGGAAATTTTAAAATGCTGGGAAAAAAGAGGATCTATTTGTGGTAAAATTCTACAGGACGAGAAGAAACATTGCATGCTGTACCGGACAGAGAAAAAAATGGGAAGGGAACACTCATCAGGGGAAAACATCAGGAGGTTTGTGCCCAAAAAAAAAAAGGGAGAAGAGAACAACTCCCATCAGAGATGACCTCCCTGTGAGTCCCGCTGTCAGGGTAAGTTTACTTCTGGTTAGTCGTCGTGTTCATGTGATGGTGACCTGACTACTGGGGGATTGATTTGGGGGTTTGTGGTTATGCTGGTGCTTATGTAGTGTTCAGTGTGGGCTTGTCCCTGATTGTAAAGCAAGTGCACACCCATCTGTGACGGGGGTTTTTTTCTGCACCACTTTTACTTTTTTGCTTTTGTGTAGCTGCTTTCACACGGGGCGGGTTTTGGGGCTTTTTTGAAAGCGTTTTTTTGTGCAAAATGTCCAGCTTAACGCTCTCCCTTTTTGACAAAAAACCACCAAAAACACATCAAAAAAAGCACCAAAAAAACTCCGTGGAAAGCATTTTATAGTGATTTTTTTTTAGACAGTGGCAGGTGCAGAACAAGGGACATTTTTAAGCGAATTGAATTTTGGGGGTGCTGGGGCTTAGTGCCAGGCTGATTTTTATTCCCAGTCCGGCCCTGGCGCCAGCCCAAGTATGGGCACTGAGCAGGTGCAGTAGTGTTCTTGAGGTGAGGAGGTGGGATGGAAATTACGGTCCTACATGTCTGATGATGACTTTCGGTTCCCGGTTTTTGACGGGGCGCCAGCCCAAGTATGGGCACTGAGCAGGCGCAATAGTGTTTTTGAGGTGAGGCGGTGGGATGTAAACTATGGTCCCACATGTTTGATGACGATTTCCGGTTTCCGGCTCTGACGTGGGATAGTGAATGCCGGCGTCCGAAAAACTGCTCAACATGGGTCAGGAACGCTACAATGGAAATATGTTTTTATATTTAAAAGAGTTTTACAATGTTTATAATGGTTTCTAATTAAGAATGGGCAGTCTTTCTTTGTTTTTAAAGAGGTGGAATTTTGGGTAGTTAGTATTCTCCTGATGAAGCGTGTAATGTTGCATGCGAACCGCGTTGAAGTATAGCTTGTATTTTTATAATAAATCTTCCCTTTTTTTATATGCAGTTGGGGAGATTTCTTTTATCCTATAAAAGGTTTTTATGTTTCTGTTGGCAATTGTAAAAGCGCTAGAGGTTTCCTTTCCCCTTTTTGCCACTGGATATACCAAGGGCAATTTTATAAATATATTGTCCTCTTGCTTCGGGTGTGAGAAGCGAGAGTTGTTAAAGAGGAGACACCAGCGGTTGATCCTGGGAATATACCGATATATCATCCATATGTGTTGTACCATACATTGTACAACTACCAAAGGTGAGCGATTTATCTATAGCCTTGGACTTTAATAATCTACTTACTACACTATATTTGTGCACCTGTCTGTCTTCCCCTACCCCTCGTTTTCCCCTCTTTGAGGTTACAAGGAGAAAAAACGGACACACCTTTTTGACATGTAAATACCTGGTTATATGATGGAGGAGAGAAGCTGAGCTCTGTGATATATAGGGTTATATGATAGAGGAGAGAAGCTGAGCTCTGTGATATATAGGGTTATATGATAGAGAAGCGAAGCTGAGCTATGTGATATATAGGGTTATATGATAGAGGACAGAAACTGAGCTCTGTGATATATAGGTTATATGATAAAGGAGAGGAGCTGAGCTTTGTGATATATAGGGTTATATGATAAAGGAGAGGAGCTGAGCTTTGTGATATATAGGGTTATATGATAGAGGAGAGGAGCTGAGCTTTGTGATAAATAGGGTTTTATGATAGAGAGACAGAAACTGAGCTCTGGATATAAGGTTATATATAAGGAGAGAAGCTGGCTCTGTGATATATAGGTTATATGATGGAGGAGAGAAGCTGAGCTTTGTGATATAAATGTTAAATGATAGAGGAGAGAGCTGAGCTCTGTGATAAATAAAGGTTATAAGATAGAGGAGAGAAGCTGAGCTCTGTGAAAAATATAGGTTATATGATTGAGGAGAGAAGCTGAGCTCTGTGGGTATATAGGGTTATATGAAGAGGGAGAGAAGCGGAGTCTGTGATATATAGGGTTTTTATGATAGAGGAGAGAATCTGAGCTCTGTGATATATAGGGTTATATGATAGAGGAGAGGACTGAGCTCCTGTGATATAAAAGGGTTATATGATAGATGGAGAGAGGAGGTGAGCTCTGTGATTTATAGGGGTTTTTATGATAGAGGAGTGGAAGCTGACTTGTGATATATAAAAGGGTTATAGATAGAGGAGGGAAGCGAGCTCTGTGATATAAGGGTTATATATGAGGGAAAACGAGCTCTGTCTATATAGGGTTATATGATAGATGAGAGAGGAGGTGAAGGGTCATATATATAGGTTATTTTGATAGAGGGGAAAAAGAACTCCGTGA